>NDGM011175865.1:0-34595 GCA_002564305.1 Octomys mimax | reverse complement strand
CTGCTCTGCGTTGGACCCAGCTGAGTAGGGACTGAAACCTCCAGTAACTGTGAGCTAAATAAAGCTTTCCTTCCTTCATTTTGAGTATCGAGTATTTGTCCCAGCAACGAGAGAAGAGTAACTAAGACAACCCTGCTTAGAAGAAAACTTCAACAGCTCTCTCTCTCTCTCTGTCTCTCTCTCTGTCTCTCTCTCTGTCTCTCTCTCTCTCTCTCTCTCTCTCTCTCTCTCTGATTTCATCCATTCTGGGGCTTTAAATGTCCCCTGGGTGCTACTGACTTGCAAATTTATGCCTCCAAGGCAAATCACATCTTCACACCTTGATGTGGCAGTCTTGTATATTTGTCTATTTGATACCTCTAGCTGGATATATGCCACATTGGGTTTATGTCTCAGACTAAACTCGTTAAGTCCCCCCTCAACTAGCTTCTTCTCCAGTCCAACCTCATCTCAGCAACCCAGGGCACTTCTTACTAGATTGCCTAGGGTGGAAATCTGGGATCCCTTCTGAATGGCTCTCTATTCTTGACCCTTAGACCCAACCCAACTCTATGTCACCATTTGCTAAGGCTTTTATATTATCCTTCGAGCTGGTCTTCCAACATTCTCTATAGAGATTATCAAATGGAATGCCTATCTCACATTGCAAGCACCTTAGAGAAATATTACTCATAATTTCTGTTGTATCTGTGATAAAGTAGCTGTGGGGACCCATTTCTGTCCTCGCCCTGTGCAGCTTGCTCCTTGCTTGTGTGCTCTGGTCACACAGCCTTTCCTCCTTCCCTGTAGCATGTCCATCCTTTCTTAAGGCCTTTGTGTGTACAGCTCCTCTACCAAGAAATGGCTTTCTTGGCTCGTAGGACATCAGAGATATGGGTCACAGCAGGCAACATCACAACCCCCAGTGGTGCCCAAATACCCTAAACAACTTCCATACGCTGGTTCCCTATCACAGGCTGAAGCAAGCCCAGGAGTTAACTTCCTTTCCTTATTTTATGTGTCAGTATACAGGCTGCTTCTTCAGAAAGACCTTTCTTGACCACTCCACCTGTATGTGCACCATTAACCTTGACTAGCCTTCTTATGGACACCTAGTTTATTTCCCTCATAGCAATACTTCCTCTCAAACTCACTTTTTTGTCAATTTGCTTATTTATTCTAAGGACAGCTACTCTGTTTTTAAAACTACTGGGCCTAAGACAGTGTGCTGGAAAAGAAGTGTGGATAAGAATGAATGACCGAATGTTCCTCCAGTGGCAGCCTTATGGTTGTATGTGTTAACGAGGCTCTTATGCCTAACAAACCTCTGGGTTTGGAGACAACTATCTCTTACACTTTTATGCAGGTTATTTTACAACATTTCAGAACTCTTGGGCAGTTATGTGAATCACCCCCTAATGAATGATGTTGACTTACTGTTTTATTGCTAATATCAAGAAAAAGAAGGAACAAATAATCTAAACATATTTGTTACTTGTAAAGTGACAATAAATCCTGGGTTCCCTCATTGAAATAACTCACTCATCCTTGTCTCCAAAGGCCAGCACAAAAACTGGTTCCCAATCATTAGTTATGGCATATGGAATGCCCAGAGACATTCAACTGGAAGGACTGAATAGGAAAGAGAAAAGAGCTGATCACAGCAGGCTAGGGATTCTGGAGATGGGTTGGAAAAATCTGGAAACCCAGAGTTCCCCTGAGCAAATGGCAGGGAAGGCAGATTTGCTAATGAAGGTAGAGAGAGGTTCCTCGTAAACACAGCACAGCTCACCACAGATGTCAGCTGGCTGAGCAGTAACAAGGAAAGGGGAAATCTGAGAGGAAAGACAGAAATGTCCACTAGATAAGAAGCTCCTGGGCTAGGGAGGTGGCTCAGTGGAATAAGCACTTCCCTGGCAAGTGCAAGGGCCTGAGCTCAATCCCCGATTCAAAAAAAAAAAAAGAAGAAGAAGAAGAAGAAGCTCCTAAAGGCCGGGCGTGTGTATTCATCTCTGCACCTCCGATTTTACTGAATCTCTTCTAGCACAGCTCCTCACTGAGTCCCAGCTAGCTTTGAGGATGGGATGTTGCTATTTGCCATACCAGCAACAGGTGCTCCTAGGACATCAGAGATATGGGGGTCACAGTGGGCAACATCACAACCCCCAGTGGTGCCCAAATACCCTAAACAACCTCCATATGCTGGTTCCCTCTCACAGGATGAAGCAAGCCCAAGAGTTGAGTAGGGTACCCTCTCCACCTTGATCGAAATAAGAATTTAGAAGTCAAGATGAACTAAGTACAGTTGTCCTGTGATATCTAAGAAAGTTTGGTTCCAGAAGCCCCCTCCAGGCTGTGAAAATCCAGTTGCTTGTATCATTGAGATCTTTGCATCATTTGCATAGTATTTGTGAGTAAAATACATTCTACTGCATGCTTTAAATCATCTTTAGATGACTTAGAGTACCTAATACAGTATAAGTGCTTTGCAAAGAGTTGGGATACTGTGCCACTTAGGAAATAATGTCAAGGGGAAAGGTCTGTACATGTTCAATATCAACACAACAATCATAATCTAACTCCACAACATACAACTAAGACATTAAGGGGGCCATGGAGATAGCTTAGCGGCTTAAGCACCTGCCTGGCAAGCACAAGATCCTGAGTTCGATCCCCAGTACCTAAAAAAAAAAAAATATGAGGAGACACTGTTTAAACATGGCAGGTTGGAACAAGACTTTAGCCCTTTGCAAGGAGGCTGGCCTCAGCAGTGTCTGCCCATGCGTCCCGCGGGCATAGCATAGTGCATTGTGGAACCTTCTGGAAGTGTATTTGTTTGTGAACAGTTTTGATCCATGATTGGTTGAATCCATAGATGAGGAGCCCAAGGATTTGAGCCTCACTGTGTAGCCTTGTGAGTGGCAGGACTTCTGATGAGGACAGGTGAAGGGTACAGGAGCTAGCAGGATAGGTCACTGTGGGTCTAAAGAGCTAACTTTTGGAGACTGGGCTTGATGAAAAGCCATGACAGGGAAGAAGCTGGGAAGGAAGGTGCTGGAAAAACGTGGGCTAGGTTATGGCTTTTAGGTTAGAATCCTAATTTATGAAAATAAGAGTTTAGACCAAGGACTATCCACTCTGCATTCCTTACAATGTTCACTATGGGGCTTGTGTACATTTCTAGAAGCTTGGCTTGGGCAAACTCACTGCTATGCAAGATGGACAAGAGCAAGGGTACTCAGGCCCCAAGGACGCACATCTACCTACAGCTCCTTCTGTAGGGGAAGCCATGACCCCAGTGAGGGCGCAGACTAGGGACCTGGATCTTGCAGGCACATCTAGTGTGTGATAGCTACATGACCTTAGACCTGTCATGTCGCTTTGCCGAAGGCCAGCTTTTCATCTGCAGAATAGAGCTAAGAACAAATGCTTATCTCCTGAAGCTGAAAGTGTTCGATGGGAAGCATGTCTGCATTGTGAGACATGTGCTCAGGAGAGAGCTGAATCAGAGAGCCAGTGCCCAGGAAGAATCTGTTGTGGGTGCAGAGAAAGGGTTTTCAGATGCTGTCCTTGCATCAAGTGACAGAGATCACGATGGCACCAAGCTCGGGGTGCATTTCTGGGCCAAGCTGTGGGTGCTGACAGTGCCACTCCCTGCCCCTGTGCTCAGGCCATGGAAGCAGCTCTCCTCATTCATGGTGTGCTATTGTTCTTTTCCACTCTGCTAACCCCACTGTTGCCAGTGACACTGCAGCCTTCCCACCCAGAGCCCTCTGCACGGTGTCGCACAGAGAGCTGGCAACAGTGATTAATAAAGGCCCAGGATTCCAGCCCTTCTGAGGAGGGTGCTTGCTGTCTGCTTGGCACGAATATGCATGTGCTGCCAGGACCAACTAGAAGCCAGCTGGAGTGGATGAGAGGACACGGGGGACTGGCCAGAGCCGGGAGCAGCGGGCAGGCTGGGCACTGGAGAGAGACACAAACTGCGCTTTGCTCTTGTTGGGTGGAGCAAACAGTGGCTTTCATCAACAGTGCCATCAGGGCTGCTGTCACTGGAGAAGACAGGCTGGCAAATGTGAACATCAATACACCCTCTCCTGCCTCACCTCGGTGCCCCGAGGCGCTATTAAAGACTTGAAATTAACATTCCAGTTAAAGGGGAAGAAGATGGGGAGGAAGAAGCTGTGTGTATTAACTTGTGGCACTGTTGACCCCAGACGGGCCATCTCGGGGGCTAGGGGGGGTGGGGGGAAGGTGACACGCTGGGTCTTCAGAGGTGCAAGAGTGACACCTTCAGATCTGCATGGTGCCTCCCCATGTCCCTTGAGGTCCCCTGCCTGACCTGTAGACAGAGTGACACGTGGTCATTAGAGTGTTGTGTCCCCATCTCTGAAGGAGGCAGACTAAGTTCTGAGCAGCCACTGGATAGTTTTCTACCCCTAAGTCTGCAGCACACATTTCTGGCATGAATTGGAAAGCAATTTCCTGGCCTAAAAAATTGCTTGTTTGCCTTGAATGAATGAATTTCAGATGTCTAGTAAACATTTGGTGGTTGATGATTGACTGGATCAAGCAAGGCATTTTAATCCCTTGTAAAAAAGCAAGCTCTCCAGAAGAAATCACTTGCTACGCTGGTGCCTAAGTGGATCCAATCTTCACTTAGGTGGGAGTGAGGGCAGAGGAGAAGGGTCCCCACTGCCAGCTTGTCCTGCTTGTCTGTTTTCAATGTCTGCCTCATGTCACAGGGGTTGCCTGATCCCTTTCCACCTTGACCTGTGCTACAGAAAGGGAACAAAGACCAAGCCAGGCAAAGGTCAGTCCTTGTGGCCTGACCCACAGGGAAGCCAGAACACAGGCGAGAAAAAATAATGAGACAATGGGACATCTAAACAAGCCCCTGAATCTGGGTCTTTCTTCCTCCATGTGGACCCAATTTCGCCCCCAGCTCCAAGAAAATTTAAGCCAGCTCAAGAAGTCGTGTCCAGTGTCATGGATTCACAGCCAACTCTGACTTCTGAATCTTCAAGAACTTTCTCCCCACAGGAGAGAGAAAGGCAGCCTTCCCTGTGGGAGACAGACACCAGTGTTGGCCACAGAGCTGAGCCATTCCCGCAAAAGGTCTGGGGCCTGCAGGAGACTTGCTTCTCTATCCTTGTGAAGTACCCTGCCGGTGCAACCCAGCCTGTTTCAGGTGAGCCCAGGCCATGTGCATAGGCTCCCACTTGGCTAAGGTTCTGCAGCCACACGCATGAAATGCTTCCTACTTGTGAACAAGAGGCCCTGTGCTCGTCCTTGCACCAAGCCCTGCAAGGTAGGCACCTGGCCTGGCTTTTAGAGATTGAGCCGAGCTGGACTCTGGGTCCATCTGTTACTTTCACTTCCCGTCTCTTGGATGGAAGGCTGTGAGGAAGCCTCTTGTGGGCCTCATGCCTCAGGAAGGAGTCTCAGGCCCTCAGCCCCATAGAGTCTCTCAGACTTAGGTCAAGTTCCAGAGAAGGGGTAGTCCCAGCCACGCAAGCCTCAAGGACTAGCAAAACCCACCATGACCAACAATGATTGTAGTATTTGGAACTCGATCTCCCTACTCCATCTTCAATAGTAGGCAGCTCATACGAGGAACTTAGTGGAGTCCTTAGTGAAGGAGGATTTTAGGCTTGTGGTCACAGTAATACAATGGGAAACAAGAGCAAGCACACTGACATCCCTCTACTGTTCCCAACTTCTCCCCCTGAGCTCAGTGCCAGCCACTAAGAAGTAAAGCAGACCTGTGCTGATGATAGAGGGCAGCCAGAAAGCAGCAGTGGATTGTTGATTTCTTTCCAGCTAATTGGGCTCTTCCTAAAGCTGGAAAGCTGGCCCCAGCTGAAGGAAGACTCAGCATTCCAGACACACTAGCTTAATCTGCAGCAAATTGACCAGGTTGTTCCTAGTGGTGCTGTGTTAACAAGTAGCTCACACATTTCAAGGGTCAGCACAGCCAAGGCTGGTTCCCACTGATTCTCCATGTTAGAAAGGGTTTGTCACGGGGCTCTGCTCATTGTGATTCCTTGGGGACCCAGGCTGATAGGCACTTCATGCCACCCTACGCTTACACAACTAGTTTAGCATAAGAAAGAATGCAACCCCTAGAGTTTAGAACTTCACTAAGAAATGGCATATATAGCTTCTCCTCATGTGTTATGGGTCAGAGTGAGTCACATGGCCATAAATAAGATATATTGCACCCTCAGGCTATGTCCAAGAGAGAACTAGAAATAATTGATGAATAAAATGAATGATGATTGCAAATATCAAAACTGAAGACTCGTGTTCCCGACCAACCTGGCATCATGGGATAAGAAACAAAAGATGGGATTCCTTCATATACGAGCTGAAGAAATTTCCCTTTCTCCATAGAAGAAAGCTAGGATGATAATCCTACCACTCTCAGAGAGTACAGGGTGACCAAATGAAAGAAAGATACAAAATATTATATGGCATTGACTGAAAACTATGTGCCAGGCACTGTCCTGTTGCTTCGGTGCTCACCCCAAGGCGATGGCCTATGCTATGGCGTGGATCTAAAATATCTTCCCATAGTTTCATGTGCTAGGAGGTGTCACCTTTGGGTGGTTGGACCACGAGGGTGCTTGCTATCTCATCAGTGAATTAATTTTTTGACAAGCCCCTGAATGAGTGTGCTGTTAGGAAGCAGGGACTGTTAGGAAGAGCTACGTACTTGTCCCTGGCTCCTCTTTTTTCTCCTTGCTTCCTGGCTGTCCTTGTAGAGCGGCCTTCTTTCACCATTCACTTCCAGCATGCTGTCTCTGCTTCATAGCTGGATTGCCATGAACTGCACTCTCTGAAGCTCCTCTCTATGTTTTGAGTTTCAACTACTTTGCATCAGAGAAAGGAAAATGACCCACACCTATCACAGTGTAGGTCGGTAGAGACTCCCACTTCACCAATGAGGAAATGAAGACAAGGAAAATCATGTAACTCACTCCAGTTCACTTGGGAAGGTCCAAGACATAACCTGTGAAGCCTGGCCTGGAGCCTGCCCTTGACCACCACACTGTGCTCTGGAGCAAGTCAGCCTCAGACAACTGTGTGAGAAGGAGTTTCTAACCTCCATTTCTTGTGTCATGCAGAGCAGAACCCCATGTTACATCTCTCTCTGTCTCCACTTGCATGATCACTTGTCAGAGGTCTTTAAGATGGTCTGGAAGCATCATTACTATTTCCTGACTCCCCTCTGAGAAAAGCATATCTAGGGGCCCACCTCTCTTGGGACGAATCATCAGTGTGGTAATGAGCCCAGAGACCAAGGCAAGATGGCTACAACCCGGAAGCCACCAAAATGCCAAGAAAAGAAAAGGCTTGAGTTCCACCCAAGTCTTTCCAACCCAGTCAGCTGGAAAAAAAATACACTCAAGAGTCTCCTTCCTCCCCTTCGTCTGCCCGGCTTTCCACCCCACAGCCCTGACAGATTATGCATGTCTTATCTCTAGGACCACTTTCCATAAAATAACATCTGTCATTGTTGGCAACCCACAGAGAGCCTGGCACTGGGTGGCTTGCTTTGTCATTCAGAGATGTCTGCAGATGGGGAGGGGGCTTGAAAGGCATTTAAGGGATAGGACCTCAGGATGAGGCCCTGAGCCAGCACAGAAGTGGCCCAGCTCCATGTTCCTCAGATGCTCCAGAGAGTATACTCAATTTGTCCGCAGCTTTGAGCTGTGCCCATCCCAGCTGTGAGCTCTGGTCTTGATCCTCACTCCTCCAGGCAGTACCATACGTCTCGACCCCTCACCAGGACCACTCAGGGCTCTGGGGGATGGTGGATAGGAAAAACTATGGATGCCAAGATTCACAGCCCTGGACCCCAGATTAATGTCCCCCTCCACACACACAGGCCCACTGACAGTAAGTATTTCCTATGGGGCAAAGTTGGAGGGTCACCAGCAGGTCTACCTACTTCTAAACACAAAACCAGCAACAGAGTCATAGACTACCTTCCTTTGTGTGAGTTGGTACCTTCTCTGCAGACATGGTTTTTCATGATTGATGAAGGGTGACTATGGCTTATCTGAAATTCCAAAATCCAAACTGCCACAAACTCCAAAACTCATTGAGTACTGATATGATAGCACGAGTGGAAAAAATCCCACACCGTAAAAATTTCTCATACACAAAATTATTAAGAATACTATAGAAAATTACCTTCAGGTTGTGTATATAAAGTGTAAATGAAATGTAAATGAATTTGATGTTTAGGCTTGGCTTTCCTAAGATTTTTCATGATGTCTACACAAATGTTCCAAAATAAAGAAAGTCCCAGAATCTAAGCATTTCTGATAGAAAGCCTGTCCTGTACTCTCATTTCACTGTCAGCATGATGTGAAGATGATTATGGGCCACCTCCCAGGTAGACTTCTCAAAGGCATGGTGGACATGATTCAATGCTCTGGGGAAGGAAGAGTAGAGGACTGGGGTGGAGAAGGCCCTGCGTAGGTCAGGACCAGTGGTTCAGAAGGGGTCAGGCCTTCCGTCTTGGGGCCCAAGCATGTGCAGAGACCACCTCCCAAAGGTGGCCTACAGGGGAGTTCTCCAGCCTGGAGAAGAAGTAATCGGGGTCTAGTCGAGTCCAGCCCCTGCACTTAATAAGAGGAGAATGGAAGCCCCAGGAGGGTAACTGGGTCACTGTTCTTGGCAGATCAGGTCAGACATAGCAGCCTCTGGGACTTCAGGCACTTGGAGGGAAGTCTGGAGAAGGAGCAGCAGGAGGGACTTAGTGTTTGCTCCTGCATCTTGTGGGGAGGGGAGGGATGTCACAGGAGCTCAGCCATCCTGGCCCAAGAGGATGGGCCTCACCCCACCTGGCCCAACTCTTCAGGGTCTCTGGGGACTGCAGAGGCCAGGCCTCCTGAAAGGGGCCCCAGGGGTAGGTTCAAGGTGATCCTTGGGAGGGGCTGCAGTGGCAGAAGAGGGTCCACAGTGTGTGACCAGCCAAGCTGTGGTCTCATTAACCATGGCAGGCCATGCTGGGAGGGGTCAGAAAGCAGGCTGTGGTGGAGAATGACTTCGGGGCTGCATTTAACCTAACTGGGACAGCCAGCCAGCACCGCAGAAAGCCACATTCGCCTCCCACTTTTGTTCCTCTCCTTGCTTTGAAGTCTCCCTCATCAAGTTTTTAAACACGAGTTGCAGACATTTGGTTGCTCATATTTAATGTGTAACACAGGAGATCAAAGAGCAGATAGAGACGGAAAACATCAGGCAATAATTAAGGATTACTCCGAGAGGAGAGCTGGGTCCCCTCCCAGCCCGGCTACCAGCTTGCTCGCCTCGTGCTCAGCCTTCTCTTTTATCTTCTCTTCCCCCTCAGCTCGCCTCAGCCCCTTTCCCCTTGGCCACCTCCTTTTTTTCCCTTTCACTCGCTCCATGTCCTCCTTCCAATTCCACAATGTTCCCTATGATCCACCCAGCTCCAGCTCCAATGTCTGTCTCAAAGGGAACTGTCCCTCCTTCCAGGAAACTGCCTCTATCTTTCTCCCACCTTTTCCTTCTTCCCTTTTCCTTCTGGCATCTTCTCTCTTGCTGCCGCCTTCTTCCTGTCTTTTCTCTCAACTCTCTCCTCTAGTCTCTTGTCTCTCTGTCTCTGCCTCTCTCTCCCTCCACCACTCCTCTCTGCTCCCTCTCTCCCTGTGTTCCCTTTGCCAACTACAGTCACTATGACAACAGGCCTCCACGACAACCACAACCCAGGCTCAGACCCTGTTTCCATCAAGGTTTGCAATGCTCACTTGCAGTCTCCTCCTGGATTTCTTACACCAGGTAGCAATTCATCTCTCTATGCCTTCAAAGCTATAAGGAACAGAATTTCTAGCTAAGCCCAGAGACAGAGAAGCAAAACGGAGGAGGGAAGTATGAGAGAGAATGAAAGAGGAAAGAAGCAGCCTGACGCTCTCACCTATTTCCTCTCTGGCTGTAACAGAAAGGACTCCAGCCTTTGTGAAGAACTGCAAATGGCAAAATTGTGGGCAAAGCCTCCCTTCCCATCATGGGGTAGAGAGGAGCTGCTTCCTGCAGGTCAGAAGAGATGGGTGGGGTGCAGGCAAGAGCCAGGGCAAGTGTAACAAATATCTCTAACCTCCTTTACATGATCCCTGAGAGCATCAGACTTTGTCATTTCATAGCCATGTGTGTGTCAAGCGCCTTCCCCACGCACAACACGGAAGGCAAGATACACACAGAGCATGAAACTTTAGGCAACCAAGCATGACCTTTCTCAGGCAACCAGGTAATCATCTCCTCAATACCTGAGGCCATCCATACAAATAACAGGCTGAAACAGAAGAGATGTGGAGAGCCCCACTTGATTTCCTCCCAAATCAGGAGATAAATTGAAAGCTGCAAAATCCCTGGGAACGCTCTGGGGAGCAGAGCTTGTGCTGGCTCTGCAAGGCAGGGGAAGGTTGAGGAGGCAGCTGGGGAGTTTGGGAGGTCATCCCAATACAGCCTGGAACAATCGCTTAGTCACACTGTGGAAGGACTTGAATGCCAGGCTAATTAGCTCAGACTTTATCGAGTTCTCAGGGAAAGCACTGAAGACAGGCTGCAGCTACTTACCTACATACTAAGAAGTCCAGAACGTGCAAAACTCATTGCATAAAAAGTGAATGTCACTGGAAGATGTTAACAGAAACACAAGGCATGAGAAAGAGGTGGGACACTGCTCCTCCACTTCCGTCACTCACAGGCCCCTGCTGCACAGTGTGGCCACTCAGAGCCACTCACTCTGTCTTAGTGACAGCAAGGTCTGTTCATGCCATGGATATTGTTGTACCATATCCTGCTTCCTGCATGACATTTGGTTGAAGACAGTGGATTTCACTGGAAAGTTTATTTTCCTTTCGTAGGTGCCTGAGAGAAAATAACGAGGAGGTGAGCTAAAAAATTCAAACCATGTAAAGGGCCCACAGTATCTTATTCCCAGAGAACACAATCAGTGCATGCTATATAAATTTCAGTCACAAAGCAGACAGAGGTAAGACAAGATCAAGCCAGCTTCTCTGAGGGGCTGGGTGACCTAGCAGAAAAGTAAGGAAGAGCTGGTGACGGGGCCTGGCTTTGCCCCCTGCCAGCTATTGGACTCATAACTATTAGGTCACTCCTGGAGCCTTTGACTCCACATCTATGTGTAGCCAAAACCAGACAGGGCCTGATCATCTCCTGGGCTGCCATGGAGAAGGAGTGGATAATATGCACATATATTCTCAGGAGGTAGCAGTGTTCAGTGAGTTAGAGAATCCATCCGTGCCACTTGTGGAGTACTGGTGGCGATGTGTGACCCTTAGGCGACAGAACACCATGGCAAAGCTTGGTCTCAAGGCTCCTCTGAGGTGCAACTAGAAGATGCAGTAAGTCCCCTCAAGCTTCAGTGTCGTCATCCGTAAAACAAGAAAGTTGAACTAAAGTTGCTTTTTTTTTCCCAAAAATGTAGGGCAGCAGAGATCATTCCAGGCGGGTATGAATACAGCATTGTGCTACTTTAATCCGTGGTGAGAAACTCATCTCCTTTTCAATTATCTTACAATCCTTCCAGTCTCAGCTTGGTTCAAGTTCTCAGTTAATACCTTTCTAATATCTGCTAATTTACCTTTTTCAAGCAAGAGACAACAGCCTCAGGCTTAGAACTGTGGCAAGGAGCATTGCCTGGTTCAGCTTTAATAACATTATTGAGTTTTCATTGTATTTCTTGTTTGCCTCCCAATTATAGGAAGTCAGATTGGTTTTCCATTTACAGTAATGATGCAAGGTTTCGTTTCCATATGTATTTAAGTAAAAAGGTGGGTGGCGTGACACGACAAACACTGTGTTGATAATAGTGCAACTTCACAGATATGGCAAAAACGCTGGAGGCAGAGAGTATTTGAGAACTGCCAGACTAGCTGGTGCCTTTCTCACTCTGACCTCTGATAGAAGCTCGGTTCTCTACAGCGTTTGTCTCCATGTCGGGAATGAGGGAGACAACCATCCTGATACTTACATTTAGGGCAAGGGTAACATTGAAAACCCAAAGATGCTCTTCAAAATTTTCCAAGTACATTCATGTAGGACCTCCCATCCAACTCGTTTTACACATAAAATGTGAGAATCCCTGCATTTATACGGGATGCCTCAAGTCCCTGTCAATGGCAACTGTGTACCAACAAGGTTTCTGCAGGACCCCTGTTTATTCCAGAATTCCTTCCTGTTTGATTATTCCTTCATATCATGCTATGTGTAACAAATGGAGATGCTGAAAGATGCTGCTGAGTCTGAAGAAAGACTAAGGGAATATTTTCAGTCCAGGAAGAGCCTGCTCCTCTTGGGTACCATCATGTGATAGATATTACCCATCCTGCCCCAGTGGCACAGGAAGCCAGAAACTCTTCCATAAACACTTGAAGAGGATCAGCAGATGGAACAAGGAGCAAAGCTGCCACGGTGTTTTTCATCGCTGTCACTATAGCCACCATAGCATCCCTCTTCAGGGACTCTTAAGGACCCAAATCCCAGTATCCTTTCAACTCACCAATCCTCCCATCATGCTTTATGGGAACTGCAATGGGAAGATCATCTCTCTACCCACGCACTTAACAGACACAGAGCATTCTGTGTACAACAATCTAAAGCACACACCACAAGCAAAACGACCGCAATCTCAGAGGAAGGATTAAAGCTGAGGACACAAATAACTGTAATGCAAAGCCGAAGGTGATCATAATAATGCTGATTTTATGATCTATAATAAAAAGGCACAACGATAAAGATTTTGCCATGTGCCCCACACTATTCTAGTAGCATCCTTTACGTTCCTTTATTTTCATCCTGCAGAATAATTCTATGAGATAAATACTGGTAATGTGCCAGCTTTTCAGATGCGGTGATTAAAGCTTAGTTAAATAATCCAGTCAATGTCAAGCAGGTTCTCAAGGGCGGAATCACTCTCCAACCCACTCACCCCAGGACACCCACTCAGTGCATCCAGGAGGTGCATTCTGCGCCGAGCACTTTCATGCATGATTTGACTCTGACTTTTCATTAGGCCTGAGAGATGTGGTTGGGAGTATGGACAGGGAATCAGGTTGCTGCGGGGAGCCCAGCGTCACCAGCCCCCAGCTCTGTGAGAATGCGGAAGTCACTTCACTGCTTCTGTCTCGGTTGTGTCTTAGGCAGGGTTTGTGGCAGTGATGGAATAAGCCAACACCTGCACAGTGCTGTGAGGCATTCCCAGCACATGATGCAAGTAGGAGAGGAAGCTGTAAAGATGATGATGGGTGTGTTAATTCCATGTATAGGCCAAGATAACAGCACTGAAACTGAACTACATCAATCAAGATCTTATATCTGCTGTTCTTTCCCTTTCAAACCAGGGAAGAATAGTTCCCCTTAATCCAGAAATGAAGGCAGAGGAGAGACGGGAAAGAGACCTCTTCCCAAGCAGAGGCAACATGATGAGAACTACAAGGAGAAAAGACCAATATACAAAATGGCCAATAGGTTCATCTGACTAGAATAAGAAACCTGAGGAGGCAATAATCACATCCAGAAGGCCTAGAGTAACTCAGACACTGCGAGGTATTGAACATAGGTGACTATTAGAATCAGCGGCACTGTAACAGGTAATTAGGGGCAGAGATTAGAGACTAAGAAATTAAGAAGACACTGAATACACTCCACTTTTTATACATTTTTGAATAGGTAGTAACATCAAAAAATGAGTAAAATTTATTTATATGATAATTCATTCAATACAAATATATGAATACTTCTAGTCTAGATAGCAGGGACACAATAAACAGTGGGCAAGACCCAAACCAAGCTTATAAGGAGAGACACTGATTACAAATCAGGTAATAAAATACTATGACAAGTGTGATGGAGCTGGTGTGTTTGTGGAGGAGTCAGAAGAAAACATCCTGAAGGAAATACTTCAGTGTTGGGTAAGAGGGAGGGAAAGAAAATATATGGGCAGGCTGGGTTCCAGGATAAGAAAGTAGCACGTACAAAGGCTCTTGGGCATGGCAGGTCGATCATGGCTTGGTTAAGAAGTAGAACATGTTAGGTGGAGCAGAGATGAGAAGACAGGAAGAGCCAGCACTGGCTCATCTGGCTCCTTGGAATCAGCATGAATCAATTTCTATTTTCACACAGGGACCAAGTGGAGACAGTTTTAGAGAAATAACTAGGCCACGTTTACTTTTTTAGAAAAATCACTACTGTGTGGGTTGAAGGAGACACGAGATAGTGCAAGGAGGCGCGTCAGGAAGGTGAAGTTGCAGATCCAGTTAGAGAAGGTAGTGACTTTTATAGAAAATCGTGATAGAAAGAGGAAGGAGAAGGTTTTAAATAAGCTCGATACTGACAAGAGCCAGTGACAATGAGATGCCAGAGACAGAAGACAAGGGGGAAGGACGAGATAAGTCACTAGGTAGACGATGTCACCACACCAGGAACAGCAGGGCCGCAGGAGCAATTAGAGGAGGCATGAATAGAACACATAGATTTATTTTAAGAGAGCGCTTTATTTCAGGCATTGGCTCTCACGGTTGTGCAGGTTGAGGAGTCTGAAGTCTGCAGAGCGGTTGAGCAGGCTGCAAATGTGGGGAGGGTTGGTGCTGCAGTCTCAAGTCCTAAGACTCAGAGGCAGAGCCCGTGCTCCCCAGGCCTTGCAGCTCTTCTCCCAAGGCCTCCCCTCTACTGAAGGAAGCCCTCTCACTGGAGTCAAGGTCTCCAATGTACATGTTCATCAGATCTCACAAATATCTCAAAGCAGCATCTGGACTGGTCCTTCGCACATAAACTTGTCCATTAAGGAGAGAGGGATGATTTGATTTTAGGACTTCTTCATACCAAAGAACTGTTGACCAAACCTCTTCAAATGCAGAAAGCAGGTCAGTGATTTGGTGGTGGTGTGTGTGGGGGGGTGATTCATAAAAGCAACCAACAGAGGGAATCATGATTTGTGAGAAGCAGAGAAGACACAGAAAATACAAAATAGAAACTGGGTGTAGTGGTGTGCGCCTGGCATCCCAGCACTGGGGAGGTTGAGACAGGAGCATCGCTGCAAGTTGGAGATCAGCCTGGGGGCTACAAAAGTGAGCACAAGGCCAGCCCAAACTGTGTCGTGAGACCCTGTCTCAAAAAAGAAAAGGATGTAATCTCAAACTGAGAAAGAAGCCAGAAAGGAAGACAAAGGTCAAGGGAAGATGATTCAGGAAGGAAAATGGGGTCACACAACTTTTTGTTTAAAAAAAAAGAGGCCAAGAGGACTCAGAAAACCACTGCATTGAAATTCTAGAGTTGTTGGTGCCACAAGGTTGAAAAGAGTGGGCTGGAGTTCCTGCAGTGACCCAAGCAGTGTCCTGCCGGGGATTGCCCACTGGCCACCAGACCTTACGCAGCTGTCCACCATTTCTAGCTGCCTAGAATTTCTTGCTGGTGTCTTCTTCATGCTTTCCAGGATATATTTGGGGTCAGACCTTCCAGAACCCCGCAGCTTCTTTCTCTTGGGGTGCCCTGGGGACCCATGCCTTCCTGCCAAGTTCATTTCTGCTTAGTGTACTCTACCTATGTCCTCCACACCACAAACTCTAGTTTCCCCAAATAGATACATGGCTTCTCAGGGCACAGAGGCTTTTCCTTTGATGCTGCCAAGCTCACCACCTTCCCAGTCCACTGATACCCTCAAGAGTCTGGCTGGGGCGCAAAATGCGCCACTCAGCGACTGGGGACCAACTTCTTTGCTGATCAGCTGACCCTCATTTCTCTCTACCCGAGTATATTTTCTGATGCTATAACTGAATGCCTAAGACAATTTTTAAAGCAAAGCAATTATTTATTATAGCACTTGAGGCTAAATCCAAATGTTTGCTATCAGTATCTGTGTCTCCTGGTAGGATTACGCTATGGCAGAGGCATCACATGGCCACTGCAAGCAGGGATGCTGCAGAGAGCTTGTTCTGCAGAGCTTGCCCCCTTCAACAGGCCAAGAGTTCTCCAGTCCATGGGTGGATTAAGGTCTTCAGAAAGGCAGAGCCCTTGTGATCCAATCATCACCCAAGGTTTCCCTTCTCAACACCATTAACGGGATGTTAAGGATGAAGTTTCTATCGCGTGAAATGTGGGACACTGAAACCACACAGCTTCTCATTCTAGGCTGTCTTTTCAGCTGCTGCCAGACAGCTCCCTTTGTAATTCCAGGCAGGATAACATTCTTCACAGCCGCAATTTCTCTGCAACATCACATCTGACAAAAGAGCACAACTTATCTGGTGTCTTCCGATAGCCCTTTATCATCTGGCTCGATCTCTTTCTCTTGTTTTGGTATTCAACGCTCTTTCAACAAATACTTGCTGAGAATCAAATGGTGAAGGCAGCGTGACGGGGGAAAAAAATACCTGTTCATGCGCGTGATGCTTTCGTCGGGGGAGAAAATAATAAATGAAAAAGTACAGGCTTGCACTTCAGGTTGAGAGTCAAGGGCCATGAAGTAGCATGTTATGGTTTGTGTGTATCTGTCCCCCCTAAAGCCTCATGCAGTCATTGAGGTGCAGTTCTACAGATTGATTAGTTCGTGGCTGGGATTATGAGTCTGAGTACTGCTGGGATTATGGGTGTGAGGGCTCCACACAGCCTGAGGCGGATAGCCCGAATATAACATAAGACAGATACAGAGAGAGAGAGAGAGACTGCCTCTTTGTTCACATTGCTGCTGCTACTCCTTCCTCTGCTCTCTGCTCTTTGCTGCTGCCCTCTGCCATGTGCCAGTCTGCCTTGGAGCCAGCTGAGTATGGCCTGAAACCTCCAGTAACCGTGAGCTAAATAAATCTCTCATTCCTTTATGTTGAGTGTTGGGTATTTGTCCCAGCAATGAGAGAAGAGGAACTGAGACACAAGTAGAACGAAGAAACAGAAGAGAGAGTTGGTGGGCAGCAGTCCCCAGAGAGAGGAAGGAAAGCCTCCTGGGAGCAGCCTTTGTGGAAAGGCTTAGAGGAAAGGAGGGTGAGAGCGCTGCGATATCCTGAAGCTGGGGTCTGAGTAGAAGTCTAGCCGTACAGCGGACACTAAGGCTAGTTTTCTCCTCCCCTTCATTTTCCGCTCTTGGAGTTGCTGTAGCTTCCAGAAACCCTTCCAGCAAGCACTCTAGATGCAGATTAGGCTTGCCAGTCTCCTACTGCTGCATGGGTTGGAGCCACTTCTTTCTGTGACTTCTGTTATTTCTCTGCTTCAGAAGATCGTGTTTCCTTAGTGTCCAGAGGCTGTGCTCTTGGTGGCTGCTGCTTCTCTAGCTACCCCCTCACCACAGTCAAATTCTCCCATGTGCCACCGGGGCCTTTCCCCTCTGGTTCTGTCAGCTCACAGGAAACAAAGACCTCCCGCTTGCCTGCTTCACGCTGCTCACCCCATCTTTTTGGTTCTCCAAACCCTGCTCACACATTACACGAAGTACCTTCAATTAACCCTTTTCTGTCACTCAGGGTATGCTATGAACTTTGTAAGAGCTGTTCAGAGAAAAGACATAGAGGATACTTAACACGGAAGTGAAATTGAACAACTTCCCAGGCTGAAAGCTGCTAACTGAGGTACCAGCACAAGCAAAGGAAAATGGTTCAAAGGAGCAGAGTGTTGAGGAATGGAGAGAGAAAGGAGATGCCGCTGAGGCAGAGAGAGCAAAAGGTGAGTGGGGCCTGCCTGGTGCAGAAGGCAGGAGCCAGGCCTGCAGGCCTAGAAGCCCAGAGACAGCATTAGTGACCAGCTATGCCAGTAATCAACTGTCTGATGCTAAACGCAAAGCTTTACAGATTCTGTGCACACCCTGGACTTGGCACCCGTTCTATGCTTGCTGCTTTCCACACCACCTCCCTTCCCTTTTTCATCCTATTTCCTCAAAATTCCCACAGTGACGAATGAATTTCCAGAGCTACCTGGGGACTCAAACATAGAACCCATTTTCTCTCAATATGACTACAACCCTCATCCATCTCACAATGAAGAGAGAAGGGCTCTGAAGTTTTTAATCCTATGGAATGGCTGAGGCAAAGGTACAGGTGACGTCTTCAACCTTGCTCCAGAGGGCTGATTGTCTTAGTCCATTTTCTGTTGCTGTAACCGAATACCATTGACTAGGAAATTTAGAAAGAAAAAAGTTTATCTACCTCTCAGTTCTGGATGTTTAAGCGTATTCTGGCAGCATTGTTTTAGAGTCTGTTGAGGAGCTTCCTGTTGGGTAACGACACTATGATTTCAACTTCTTTGGATCAAGAAACATCTAACAGGAAGGGAACAAAGAAAATGAGAAAAAAATTAACATATGTTACATATATGTACTAACTTCCCATGATGAATGTAATCATTATGTACTGCAAGTATATACTAACAAAAATAATAATGTATTGCATATTTCAAATTAGCTAAAGAGGATTTGAAATCTTCTCGCCACAAAAACGTGATAAATAATCGAGGTTATGGGTACACCAATTACTCTGATCATAGAACCTCTCTAAAGTTGTGATCTTCGGTAATGAATCTGTAGGCATAATATGGGGCCTACATGCTGCAGTCAGGGGCAGGGAAGGCCACAGAATATCAGTATATTGATACCTATGTATTTACACACCCTCCCAGCAATCCTGCCCACTCCATTCATGAGCACTTCGTTTCAGTCTTGCTGACCACCTTCTGCTCACCCTTCCAGGCCACCTCGAGCCCTCCTTCTTCCACCCAGATTGTTCTGTTCCCATCAGTCATGCCCACCATGCCATGCCCCTGGCTTCCTGATCAGTCACATGCATTTGGCCCTGAATTATTAGACTGGCCAATGGCTAGGACTTCAAACAGATTAAGGCCCTGCTAAGCAAAGAAGTATTTTTGAAAGTTCATAGGGTTACTTTTGGTTGGAATAATTATAACTCTCTAGCAGTGGTCCCCACCCTTTGTGGCAGCAGGGGCATGTTCATAGAAGACAATTTTTCCTCAGACCAGGGCCTGGTGAGGAGTGGTTTCCAGCTGATGCAAAGTAGCACGTAACCTAAGTCTTACGTATGCCCAGTTTATGCTAGAGTTTGCAGGCCCATGAGAAAGCTAATGCTGCCACTGGTCTACTGATCTAACAGGAGGTAGAGCTCAGGTAATCCAAGCAATGGGGACCAGCTATAAAAACAGATGAAGCATCATTTGGCCACTGCTCATCTCCTGTGCCCTGGTTCCCAATCAGCTACGTACCAGTTCATGGCGAGGAACCTGGAGGTCCTGCTTTACAGCACTGTGGGTGTATACTGGGAGGATAACAGTGGGGCTCAAATCCCTGTAATGCTAGGGAGTCATACACAACAAACAACTACACCATATCCTATGCATACTGTGATCGTCCTGCCCAGACAACTGGGGAACACAGTCATGCCTAGACAGCTGATGGCATCTCACAGAGGATGTATTATGTTCCATGAGGCTTCTTCACTTTCTCAGCCCATGTCCAATAGGAGGCATTATTTTGATATCACATAGAATAAATAAGGCTCAGCTTATTTGTAAGAATATCATGCTTTCTCATTTTCTCTGCTTCAACTGCTGGTAATTTGAATTGACACATTGTCCTTGCTTTAAGTAGTTATTTCCCTCTTTCTCCTTTCATACACAAAGAAGTCTGACCTGTTACTGGTTACTCTTACCTGCATTTTAGTTCTATAATATCTATGTGTATATGTGCTTCTCACATAGGCTGCTTCTGATCCCATTCTCTTAAATCTAAATATATTCATTATAAGCAGGTACAGCTATCTGACACTTCATTACATCTTTTAGTCTAGCTATATAAGGACATTTACATATCGAGGCACATATTAGTTTTTAAAAATACTTGCTGTATGTTTCCCCTTTATAATATACTCTAGGTATTATGCTGATTTTTATTATATACCTATAACATCCACAGATTTCATTTTGGTTTGGTAAATGAGGCATTGCAAATTATTTGTTGTAAAAGGAGATATTAAGTACAATAAGTTTGGGAAGCACTGATCTATTACAAGATCTCATTTTACAGAAGAAGGAAGTAAGGTACGGAGAGTTTAAATGGCCCAGGCCCTCAGTTGCTGAGCTAGAATTAAAGCCATGATCTGAATTTCAGTCCAGTGCTTTCATTTAGTTCTATAATTTCAGTTGAATGCTGAGTCGTTCCTATTTCTAAAGTAGGATTACACTGACAATCTCTCTGAGAACAGAGCCATTTTGTCAGTCCTTGTTCTGTCATCATCACAGTGACTAATATAGCATTAGACATAGAGTTGCTACTTAATACATACTTAATGTATCAGATTGTATTCAATTGAGTTGCATCGCCTTGAAATGAAATGAGTTGAACTGCATAGCATGGTGTTCACGTTTTGTGGTCAATGGTGTCTTCCAATGTGAAGCAGTCAGAGCAATCCACTCCGGGCCGGGAAGCCACACCAAGCGTGGCAGCACCAGAACCTGCCTTTGCCTTCTCCAAGTCCCTCACTGCTTTCCAGGCCCTGACTGTGGAACATTCTCTCCACTCCCTTTTCCCACTGATGTTGAGCTTCCCGACTCAAGGCCTTCCCTGAAGACATAGCAGCCTTCATCCCTGGCCATCTCTGTACCACCCATCCATACACCTTGCAATGCAGTATGGTCATAAATCTTCCTAGGTCTCAAATATTTTCAGAAATGGTGGAAAATCCATGTCTAAGGTTTCCTAGGTCTTTCCAGATATGTTAACAAATCTGTTCTATGATGAGTTTCTTGATAGATGTGATCCAGGTGCTAACTCTACAGGTCTGTGGTGATGGAACCATGGCACAGCTCAGAAGCCTGATGCCGAAGGAGTCCACTCACCCTCTCTGCCCAGAAGTGTAGTACATTTTTGCACACAAACATAAGCAGGAAGGAGAAGCAAGACCCCATACCTAAGCCAACTGTCAAAATTAAAAATGAGTGCCAAAGAGATGGGATACTCAAGAAGGAATGCCAAGGATGATGCAAAACAATGAATCCCGGGAAGCTATGACCAGACCGCATGACCCCAGAGAGATATTATTGGGAAAATATGTACTGTGGGCCTAGATGTGCCATAGAATAAACTGGCCAGGACTAAATCCTGCCTTCACATATTACTTTTGACTACACATACACATGCATCAGCAACAATTACAATACTAACATAATAAAAAAAAAAAGTGACAATCAAAACCAATGTGGTCTGCTGCTTTTGATTTAAATTTTAAAAGTTTTGAGAACATCACCTCCATCATAACAACCAAAACAAAATGCAGTTCTAAAAGGAAGAAAGAAAAAACTAAGCACAAGAAAATCTAAGTGAATTAGTAAGAGAGAACTCCCAAGTCATTGTAGAATCCCCTAAGACCTGAAAATCCTGGGAGAGGGCCAGCAGAACTGAATGTAAACTCAAAAGGTGCAGAGCACAGGAAGATGGGATGGCTGGGAAAGAGAATGACCAGAAACCTGTCCATCCAGCTGGGCAACAGTGAGAGGTCTCCATATACTGGATGCTCATCGCTAAGAGAACCAAAAATGAATCTGCAGAATCTCCCCACTACTGAGGTCTCAGTTCCTGAGGAGAAAATGCTTATCCTGTTAAGATATTCTATGTCAATGGTGAATTGATTAAATGAAATGTGTAACAAAGCATCGCAATCCAGCTGAACATGATGATATTGACTTAACCTTCATTTTTGGGTTCTGACAAGAGGAAAAATGTGAGGCGAGCATCTTGTAAAAGCAGCATGACTTACTTCAGTATCTGGTGTCCTTTTGTGCATTAGAAACACACAAAACAGACAAAAAAAAATGCAGTTCAACATCAAGACAGGAAATATCCAATAAGGAGAATATAAGAAATAACCTAGATGCTGGAATTATCAGATTAGAACTCTAAAGCACTTATGATAAACTTCACAGGATCTAGTGGAGTGGTGAATATGTGTACGAAGAAATGAGAAATGTTAGCAAAACATGGAAGTTTTAATAAGAAGACAAACTAAAAAGATAGGCAAAGAAATAGAATATCACAAATAAGTTGTTAACTGGATTAGCAGGAGATGGAGCATAGAAAAAGAAAATGTCAGCGAACGCAAAAAGGGAAATCTTGGGCCAGGAAGATAGCTCAGTGGCGTAAAAGCCCGCCTGGCAAGCACAAGGTCCTGAGTTTGATCCCGGGTCCCGGGGGGGAAAAGGAAATCTTCAAATACATACAAAAAGTAAGTGAATAAAAGAAAAAATAGAGCATCCTAGATTCATTGTATATTAGCAAGGGATTTTTTTTTCTCTCCTGCTACCCCATAGCAAACGTTTTAATGTATGATCAATTAGAGTTCCAGAAAAGAAAAAGGGAGTCAGGAGCTAGTAGAAATATTTATGAGCATAACGATCAAAAAATTGTTCCAAAAACCAATCCAAAAACAAGAATGTCAGTAAACATCAAGCACAATGATTCTAAAGCTCTCCCCAACATACTATAATAAAACAGCCTAAAAACATGACAAATAAAGAAGAAAACAAAAACAAAAGAAATAGACCTGAAGTCAATGAAAAAAAGATATAATATGGCCTAGAAAATTATGATGAAAAGACAACTTCTTTAAAAAATGATAACCAGAACATAACAGAATGCCATACAGTTACATACAGCAATTAACAGGGAAATGTTTTCTGAGAATGCACTGTTAAGCTATTCCATCTCTATGCACACAGCACATAGTGTATGTTCACAACTGTTGATTATACAAATCTAGGCTGCCTCATATAGCTTATTCTTCCTTGGATATAAACCTGCATGGTAGGCAATTGTGACACATCCTTAAGTATTCATAACTCTAAAAACAAAACAAAAAGTAAACAGTGAAAAACATATTCTCCATAAGATAAACATAGAGCACCAGTAATGGTCATCCGCACCAGTGGAGCTTGTTGGCATGGATCGATCTGGAGTGGAGAGCGAGTGCGAAGGCTTGGGACATTTCCATGAGCTCTAGGCTTGATACTGCTGCAGACTTAGGCCACCCTCAATCTATATGCAATTTTCTTTCTTCAGTAATATGCTAATTTTAGCTCACTGCAACCTTTGTACTTCATGTTTTTCTTTAACTTTTTTGACTCTACAGTAATAACAATTAGATTAAATTATGAACACACTGTACAGGTGTACAAACATTTTCTTTCTTGTGCTTTTCTTATTTTTAAATTTCCCCACATTTTAAATATATTTGTTAAACACTCAAATGTGAATGCACTCAGTAGCTTTAGCCTATGCCTAGCCAGAACCATCCACATCACTGACTTCCATGCTTACAACTTGTCCTGCTAGACAAACAGTCTCCAGGGGCAGCAGTGCACATGAGGCAGTCACCTCTTGCGATGACAAGGTCTTTTTTCAGTACCTCCCAAGGGACCTCTTTGCAGAACTGTCCTTGGGAGTTTGCTGTACTCGTTTTGTTTCTTTCTTGTAGATTTGAGCATATAGTGCCCCATGAACACATCTGCCTGCTAAAGAGAGCATTTCACTGTTGGTTCTATGTTTTCAAACATTTTCAATATCTAGCTGATACCTTCAAATTCTCCTAAGCCATTCACTGAATTTGTGGTAAGGTGACTATTCTCTAGGTGTCATTTGAATGGATCCCAAAAGACCTTTGTAAATGTTGATCTCCAAGCAGGCAGTGCTCAAAAGTCCAGTGGGTCTTGCAGGTGTGGGGACTAGTGGGAGATCTCACTGGGCAGTGCTCTCAGAGGAGCTCATGGGACCATGGCCTCTCTGCTCCTTGGACTGCAGAGTGAGTGCCCCAGCGAACACAAGCTCCTGCCACGCTGGGCTGCCTTGGCCTTTGTCACTGGCCCAAAGGTGGAGCCACCCAATCTTTTATTTCCAACTTTAGAACTGGGGGCTAACTAAACCCTTTTTCCTTATCTTGGGTACCCATTGCAGTACTACAAAGATGACAAAGACAGTCTTATTCTCCTCCAGTCTCCCTTCCTCTTTCCTATTCTTCATTCACTAGGCAATGGGAATTACGCAGCTCCACTCTACCGTTGCAGGATCACTGTTGTACATACAATCGGTCGTTGACCAAAAAACTGCTATGAAGTCTGTGACTTTTTAAGGTGCTGAAAGAAAAATTGCCAACTTAGAATTTTATCCAGGTCGTATTTGCAGTACTTATATCGTATACTGTAAAGAACATTATCTATACATTTACTTTCCATTATGTCTCATGTAAATTTTTATTATATTTAATACACAAACAAATACATTTATATGCAAATGCATATACCATAATAAGGATAATTATAATGTCATTCACCTATAAGCATGTTGCAGTAGTTTTATGTGGTTTATTTTCTACAAAAATATTAAAATTTGGTTGTCTGTGTGGCAGTGGCCTTTAAGAGGTAACAGCAGTCAATGCTTTTCTTACTTCTGTTAGTCAAATTTCTTTCACTGTAACAAAATACCTGAGGAAAAAATCAATTTAAAGGAAGAAAGATGTAATCTGGCTCACGGTGTCAGAGGTTCCAGTCCATAGTCCCTTGGGTCTGTTGTTTCTGGGCTGCTGTGAGGAAGAACATGGGGGCAGGGAGGCAGAGCATGTTCATCTCATGGAAGCCAGGAAGTGTGGAAGGGGCCTGGGCACAAGGGACAGCCCTCAAGTGTCAATCCGCCAGAGAGCCAGCTCTTCCAACCGGGGCTCTCCTCACTGTGTGGGCCATCTCTCAGTTGCCCACTAAGCTGCACATGTGTCCACAGAGTAGTCTACCAGCAAGGTTGGCCCCTCATGACCCACTCAGCTCCTGAGGGCACCACCTCTCCACGCTGCTGCTCTAGGGGCTGAGCTTTCAACTCATGAGCTCTGGGAGGACCCTTCAAAGGCAGAACACAGCACTAGGAGCTGGGTTTGTTCTCTTGAGACTTGTCACAGATAGGTCTGCTCCTCATCCCTGCTGTCTTCTGAACTAGCCGACTTGCCCCTGCTATGACTCCACTTAAGGTCCTTGCCAGATGCGGCCAGCTGACCTTGGAATTCAGCCTCCACATCTGGGAACTAAGTAGATATCTTTTCTGTATGAATTGTCCATATCACCTATTCTGTTATAGCAACGGAAAAGTAGGTTGAGATGTGTATGCTTATATAATACATATATCATTATATATGCACATTTAAATGCACTCCTATGTATACACATATTTATATATTCCATAGATTTATAAATATAAGTTTACCTGGAAAAATTGTAAATTGGCCTATAAGTACACCATATCAATGCACATAAAAGTCCATGACTGTTTGAAAACAAAACAGTAGCAATAACTCATAGAACTATTGGATATATAGAAACACAAATTACACAATAATAACAGAAAGCACAAGAGGTAAATGGAACTGTACAATTGTATATTCCTTTACTTTCATGAAGTAGTAAAATTTATTTTACTTCTGAACTAGCCGACTCATACTACTGATACTACTAACTGATACTATCTAATTCATACTACTGATAATCTTTTGGAGAGAATAATCAATGAATAAATTTCAAGGAGATTTAGGTTCAAGTTGACTTTCTGCCACTTTTGGTTCTGTGTGTACAAAAGCCCACATTGCTACCATTAACATAAATCATATTTTCATTTTTCTGATACAATAAAGTAATATAACTTGAAATAAGAATTTCTCTGTAATTTGGTAGCATTATTAGCACAGATTTTTGAATATTCATAGGTAGCATGATGTGGGGAAAAGAGTAGGGGGCTTGAGGCAGGTGGCCCAGGTCCAAATCATGACTCTGCTTCACGACACCTTCAACACGCTATTTAAATTTTCTGAGCTCAGTTGTCTCATCTGTAAAACGAGGACAACAATTTTCAATTCATAGAGCCATAAAGAGAGTTTGATTACATAAAGTCATAGAAGAATAAACAGTGCCAGGCACATCTGTAGAGACTCAAAAAATGCCAATTCCTCTCATCTCCTTCAAGCTCCAAACCTACTTTGCATTCAAGAAAATCTAGGAGATCTTACATGTATTGGTTGGCTTGGAACCTTTGGAAATTTGTCATTAGTCCCTTTATATAAAAGTCAGGGAGCAGGGTCAAAATGAAAAGGTAAAAAAGAAGAAAAATTAACCTTATTTAGAGCTGAAAAGGGTGCATTCGAAGGAGCCATAGAGGCACAATGACTCAGAAACAAGAGCATTTCTTTAGAGATGCTTTCTAAGTTTTCAAGTACTTGGGGGTCAGATCTGGCAAATTTGTAAGAGTATTTATAGAGTTCTGGAAACCCTCGGTATGTGTAAAGGAGGGAGTGCCTGTGCTTGCCCAGGTCTCTGCAGTCAGTGGCCTCTAGCAGCCCTCTGGTCACGGAGGCAGCACAAGGCTCTCACGGATGAGCCAGGCAGGCCTGCTTCCAAACCCCTTCTGTAAGCCTCACCATTCCTGATCTCCGATTAAATACACCTCACTGAAGTATAAAGGATCAAGTGTGCAAAGTGAAGGCTGGAAGCTGGAGGTTTCTGCAGCAAACCTGCCTAGCAGACAGGTTTTGCGAGTCCTGGAGAATGTTGCATATTGTTTTCTCTTTTTTGAATTATTTGCCAACAAGAATTTTCACATTTTTAACATCAAGTTTTCTGTATTCTCTTCAAATTTTGAAAAGAGTTGGCAAGTTAATGCCTACATTTCTCCAACAGATTAACCAGCTAAAGCTAAGTGGTATCCATCTTCTACACGGTGTAATTCTCCAGATTGCCGCAGACTGCTCTTCCTTGGTATTGTACGTGAAGCCAATTCACTCTCTCGTATTATCTGCCCATCCTGTGCAAACTTTTTTTTCCAATACTGGTATGAAATGTACAGTATTCTACTTAGTGTTAATAACCATCCTCTGTCCACTGGGGATATCCCATTTCCAAATGGGACTCAGACAGGAACACACTGGTACAGGCCTTTCGGCTCTAAAGGATCAGCAGCACTTTCTTGGTCTAAAGACACAGCCTTTTCTCAGCAGGCTGGGTTTAGGCCAGGTAGATAGGTACATGAGGGTGCATTAAAATAAATCTAGAAATCTCTTCCCAGAATCTGAGATGTCTCTCTTGAGACTCTATTTGGACCTAATGCCTCCCCGCTGCAGGGTGGCGAAGTATGGGCCAAGTGCCTGAGGTTCAAGGGGGGTAGATAATCAGAGAGTGGACTCCCACAGCAACCCCTGAAAGTTGCTAGTGCCTTCCAAATCCATCCATTCAAGTTTCATTAGCAGAAACCACAATCCTCCAGATGGCTAGATGAGAAGGAGAATTCCAGACTACACAGAGGGGAAATTGGTATACTGTAGGCAAAGCAACATGGGAGTAGCCTTCTGTGGCATAATCAGCAAATGAGCTTATTATTACATCACAAAAGATCCAGAATGCATCTACAAGGGGCAAGACAACTAGCAATTCTGCAGCTCAGCTTCTGGCTTACTGCAGTGGGTGATAGATGGATAAATCATACAGGGCAGGGGAGATAGAGTCCCTGAGAGCCAGCAGCAGGTTGGTTCAAATGAAAGACATTCATAAATCCAGGCCTTCAGTATCTTCTATGAAATTGGCTGGAGGCCCCTGACCTCCCCCATTCCTAGAGGAGCTACTCACAGGCATCAGAGGCAGGCAGGGATCCAGCGCAAGCAGTGTTAGCTGCCAAAAGCATGAGGTGTGAATGGAGGAGAGAGCCCATGAAGCCAGCATGCTAGGCTTAGAGGAGAGCTGCAGAGGTGGCACCAAAGATATTGGCAGGGAGCAATGAAACATGACTTCTAGGGACCTTCTCTTCCATACCTGGAATTCTCCAGTGTTACAGTCCAACTAGATTGAAAGTGTAGAAGCTCAGTCTTTAGGTTTTTGTGGGTGTGGAAGTTGAGGCCTACAAAGAACAAAGGATTTCTTTAGCTTCTCATGGGAGGTGGGCTGGTGTTCCAACTCCTGGCTTCTCAAGCAGTGCCCTCCATGATCCCAAGTGACTTGCTTTGGCTGCTTTCCTGGCCAGACCTCAACTTCCCAGCCCGTATTTCAACCCCTTGGGTGAATGTCCCTGATCAAAATGAATTCCCACCATTCTGATCTTGTTCTCATGTGATCCACAGGGACTGAGTGTAAAAAGAAAATATTAAGATGTGACCTCACTTCAGGAAGTGTCCTGTCTTCTGCTCTTATTTCACTTTACCAGCTTCCCCACACCAGGAACGAGCCCCCTGGTGAGATTTGGCTTGCATTCATCTTCAGCAATGTGTGAACATCCATTGATCTTGGCTCTTATTGGAATGAACACTTGGTTTTGTCATTCTTTACTCCTACCTAAGCACTTTGCCTCCCCAGTTACGACAAAGTGATTCCAACTGAGAGACATGGAAATGTCTCTACCCCACACCACCTGAATGGGCAGCATGGGTGACTCTTTCCTCAAATGAGGAAATGACTCACTCCAGCACTCTTCTTTCTCAGGTGGGTTATCAATGATTGGCCTGGGGCATTGGGCCACTGAGAGTTTAAGAGTTGGAGTGGTGAGTTCCTGCCCTCAGAGAGGTCAACTTCATGGAGCTACAACTTTATGACTTTCACTCGCTTCCAGTCTCCACCAGGGCCATGCAGCCCTGTCTCTCTTTATCTTGGAATCTGAGACTTCCATTAAAACTGTCATTTGCCTGATTACCAGATCCACCTGTTTATTACTATGTGCCAAGCTTTGGGCTAAGTACTGAAAGATGTTACTTAATCTTCATAAAAGTGTTGCTGATTGACCACCTCCACATTATAGATGGAGAGGCTCAAGTGGGCAGGAACCTACTCAGGATCTCACCACAAGCGAGCTAGAGGTAGCTCAGTCTGCCTGGAAGGGCCACCCAGGCCCCGTCTTTCCCCACCACACACTCCTCTGGCCAGCTGATCTCACAGCCCTCCACCAATAGCACAATTACTATCAATCATCAGAATGGATTCCGACATCCATGCAAGTGCTACTTCTTATCACTTCAAGGTATCTGAAAGGCTGGCTTCTTCCTCTCTTACTAAGCCATCTCTGCTCCATCACAACTATTCTCATATCTATCACCAGCCACCATTCCCTCTAGTCACCAAATCACTCTGTTAGCAGCTTCTGACAGCTCCATAGAGGCCCAACACAGCATCTTCCCTTTCATTCCTTATCATTTATTATTTTTGCTCTGAGTCATGCAGAGATTATAAAGGCAGGGCCTGCCTTCCCTTTCTATAAGATACTGTGTGTCTTTAGTAAGAAGATGGGAGGGTGCTTATCACTGGAAGGGGAGATTGCTGCCCATGCTGTCGCAGAGTCAGGGGTGAGCCATTCATCGCTTACACTTTCAAGGCTGATGTCAGTTATTGGGCAAATGGAAGAGGAAGTAATTAGTTTTTTCAATGGCTCAGAAACATACCAAGAAAAAGTGATGGAGTGGACATAGTGATTGTTCAAATCAGCAGGTTTTGGAGTTTAATTTCTTTGTATTCATTAAGCTTCAATATTTCCCTGACATGCTTCATTATATTACAGTGACCCAGCTGGAAGAGCCTTGTTGCCAAGTTATGAAAATGATAAATTAGTGAGACAAAAGTTATTTGTTTCTTGAGCTACCATTTGAAAATTCTGGGCATAAATTTTTCCATTAAAGGGAAAAAAGGTGAAGATATTTGTTTTCCCCAGTTAGACAGTATTGAAAAGAGTAGACTATTCTCCCCAAACCTCCCTGACAGTGTCACTCCACGTAAGCCTCGTTCTTAGCCCCAAGTCCCCTTCTACGATTGATGACCATGATAAGATGACTTGTCTGAGCTCCCAGTCCCCTGGCTGCAGAATTTCTGCAAGTAATTGATGAAAGGAGAAAACCAGAAGTCCCTTTGCCCATATTTCACTTCATCTTTAAAGCAGACAGAATAGTGCAATTGGGTGTATGTAGACTGGGGCACAGTCCCAGCCCCACCTTCTATTTTTATACTGTACTGACAAATCGCTTAATATTTCTGAGCTCTCATCGCTGTTAAGAATAATGACATCTTAAAATTATTGTCATAATTTAATTTTTTGCATGTGATGTGTTTATACACTTAGTTCTGTGGCCTGACACAGGGCCTAGTTCAGTAGGATGCTGAAGAATTGTACTGGATTTCTAACTATACCATACTGAGCTTTCACTATTTTTAATCCATCCCATAGTGAGTCTGTGTATTTGTTAATATCCTCCAAAAATTTTGTATTTAAAAGCCATGTAGATCTCACTTAAATTTATATGGAAAGGAGGGAGAGATTTTTACCTTGCAAAGAATAAAACATAACTGTGGTAGAATTTCCCATCAGGCATTTCCAAGAAGGCTACACCTCACAGTGGACATGAATGGTGCTCTTGGAGACATGAGGTGCTCAGTCTTTGGGGCTGGCCTCTGTTTTTCCTGCCGAGTTTCCCACCTCCTGGCAATGATCTTACTTCCCTCTCCTTTACAAGGTAACTTCCAATCCAATCAACATAGGTGGATTGTCCACCTAATTTCTAAGCATATTCTCTTCTTTGGGGAGAAACTCTAGCAAACAAGCTGTCTGTACATGTAGGAAGAGTCCTCTCTAGAGACTTGACTATGGATTCAAGGAGAGTCCAATGTGGGTCTCCCATGTTCTTAAGGTACTGTACCTCCACTCAATAGTTCATCCACATAGTTATACAATGAAGGACACACTTCCTTTCCAGCACAAAGCACAAACCAATCTGAGGATCCCTCAACAGACTACTTTAGGCATCCATGGTATCTGATGTAAGTGGTGTTAGAGGACAATATCAAAGTGAAAAGTTGGGGCTGGGGAGAAGGCTCAGTGGAATAAGCTTCCTGGCAAGTGCAAGGGCCTGAGTGTAATCCCCAGTTCCACTAAGAAACAAAAAAACAAAGTGAAAAGCTGATCCCAGGTCACACCAGATCTGCCACCTGCTCATCCTTCTAGAGATGCTTGAGAAAATTTCTTCCAGAATCTGATGATAGATTCAGTAGCTTTTAGTCACGAACACCTTCAAAAGTTGGGGTTGGAGGATGACTATGAAAAACAGTATTCAGCAAGAGTATGCCCTGAAAAATCCAGATTTCTCAGAGTCACAGTCACACTGATACCATCTGCAAAGCTTAAAGATGCTCACGCATGGGATATCTCCGAGAACTGGCTGGAAGTCAAAATCACATAACTACATCTAAATGTTATAATCATGTACTCACCTCCATGGGTGTCTTCGTTACTTTTCTCATTGCTGAGACAAAATAAATGACACTCACAAGGTACAAGAGGAAAGATTTACTTAGCCTCAGTTTGTAGAATTTGCATTTCTTAGGCAGCCGGCTCTTGGCAGTGGCATGGCAGAGGGGGCATCAGAGAGGAAAAGCCATTCTTAATAGGAAGAAGACAGAAAAATCAAGCAACCAAGAATCTACAGCTTATACTTTATTCAGACTACCTGCCCATACAACAGATAGCACTCACATCTTTAACCTTTAGCTCCCTTAATAAACCTACCATTACATCATGAACCAAGCACCCACCGTAGATCTAGCCACCTCTGAAAAAGCCCCACCTATGGCTGCATGAACTTTGGGAGGACATCTAGACATGAGCCACAACAATGGATCTGCACAGTCCCAGCTTCCTTTGCACTGGTATTTCTAAATACCATCACTCTACTCACCACAGCACAGAGTGGAATGGGGACTCCAGAAAACTGGAGAAACTGATGGCTAGTAGTAGACTCTAAGCCCAAATCTGCAAAGTGGCCAGAAGGCAGAGCTTAAATGACTGGATATTGGGTGGCATTCAACCAGCCCAAGGACCCTGCCTCCTGACTGCCCATCCCCGACACTGCATACCTCCACTTTGCAGGGGATCCACGGAGTGTTCTGTCTAGCTACCTATATAAAAAATACACATGCCTGAATAGTTTTAAATACATCACAATGAGATAAATGATCTGCTATATTACAGCCTCTGTGGGGATTCATCTTTTAAAGAGAGAAGCTCTGTCACCAAGTAGTAATTATAAAGGAATCACAAGTATTATTTCTGTCCCTAGAAGAATATGAAAGGATATCTAACTCATAAGCCACAGGAACTCTTCTCAAAGCCCTTTTTTATACCCCCCAGTTGTCTCACATCCCACAGCTACTCCAGAATCCTTCACACACAATCCCCAGGAGTCTCCCCAGAGCCACAGTCAGGCAGTCTCCTGCTTCTTTCTCCTCTTCCCTTCAGGTACAGCTCCCTATTTAGCCTCTGTATCCTTCCCAACCCTTCTGTCTCCCATGGGCCATGTTTCAATCGTTATAGGCTTCAGAATATGCTAGCAAAACCCTTTAGTGCATGTATACTAGGTGAGTTTCTAAGCTGAGTGGCTTAATAGAGATGCCTAGCATGCTTCTTCCACAACAAAGGACAAAACAAGTGGAGACAATAGCTTGTGACAGGACTGTTTCAGGAAGACTGTTGATGTACAGTGGAAATGAGCCGGAGACATTGGTGAGCATGCGCACATGACGACTTTAGGAAAAGGGGAACTATGCACATAGCTTCTACCATTCTTCTTCTCCATGTTATCTGTCAGGTAAAATAGGATTCTTTTGGCAGGGAATGGCAAGTAGGAGGTTCTCAAAAGTCCCCACTCACACCACAAATATCTGAGGCATTTCTGCTTCAGAAACCTGTGGCCCCTACAGACCCTAAGGCTAGTGTGTGGATCTACCCAGCATGTACTCCACCTCACTGCCCCAGAGAAGAAGCGTGGCCACATTCATACCCCTTACGCAGACTCAAGATCCATCTTAAGAGTCTGCTGACTGAAACACCTGCAATTCCATCAACCAATCCAATAAGCCCAGGAGTCGCATCCACTCTCCCTCCATACCTCAGTGGTGTGGCTGCAGAGATGTCCAATAGATGGTCCCACCTACCTCCTGCTGCCCCAGAAGCAGCCATAGAACCCAAAAAACCCATTAATAACCCCTGGAAGCTACTTTCACATTTACTATTCATTTAGATTCCTATGATTTCTTTATGAACTTACTCTGGCAAAGGTTTCTAATTGAAATTAAAATAGAAGAAGACACTGATGCTTGGGGAGATAACAGCTCACCCAGACTTAGTTAATAAGTGGCTAAGGGCAACCTATAGCCTGACTATAGCTTGAAGACTCCAAGTCATAAATTCACAGAAATTATATTCCAAAACATATATTGTAATGAACATAGATGCAAAAATCCTCAATAAAATCTTTGCAAATAGAATACAGCAAATCGTCAAGAAGATTATACACCATGACCAGNTAGGATTCATCCCAGGGATGCAAAGATGGTTCAATATACTCAAATCTATAAATGTAATGCACTATATCAATAAAGGCAAATCCAAAAACCACATAATCATCTCAATTGTTCCAGAAAAGGCTTTTGACGAAGTCTAATACTTATTTATGAACAAAATCCTACAGAAAATTAGAACAAATGGACTCTACCTCAATCTGATAAAAGCCCTCTATAACAATCCAATGGCTAACATAATTATAAATGAGGAAAAGCTGAAATATCTTACTCTGAGATCAGTTACAAGACAAGGATGTCCTCTATCACTACTCCTATTCAATATAGTTCTGGAATCAGTAGCTAGAGCCATTAGACAAGAGAGAGAAAAAGAAGGAATAAGAATAGGTAAAGAAGAAGTTAAATTATTATTTTCAGATGACATGATACTTTACTTGGAAGACTCTAAAAACTCCACCAAGAAGCTACTAGAATTAATAAACAAATTCAGTAGCATAGCACAATACAAGTCAATACTCAAATGTCAATAGCATTCCTCTACACAGATAACAAAAACACTGAGGGGGAAATTAGAGAAACAATACCTTTTATAATAGCACCATGGAAAATGAAATACATAGGAATTAATCTAACTAGAGAAGTCAAAGATCTACTCAATGAAAATTACAGTACTATGAAAAAAGAGATAGTGGAGAATTTCAGAAAATGGAAAGATGTTCCCTACTCCTGGATAGGAAGAACCAACATTGTGAAGATGGACATGCTCCCAAAATTTTCATACAGGTTTAGTGCAATCCCTATCAAAATAGCACCAACATACTTCACAGAGCTAGAGAAATCATTCTTAAAATGTATTTGGAACCAGAAAATACCTAGAATAGCAAAGGCAATGTTTGGCAACAAAAACAGGGCAGGAGGCATTACAATTCTGGACTTGAAATTATACTACAAAGATACTGTGATTATATCAACATGGTACAAAACATAGACGTGAGGATCAATGGAAAAGATTAAAAGATGCAGATACAATTACAAACACACTCAGCCATCTTATCTTTGACAAAGGGGCCAAACATGCTTACTGGAAGGAAAATAGACTCTTTATCAATTGTTGCTGGAAAAACTGGCTCTCTACATGCCAAAAATTAAAACTGGACCGAGGACTATCCCCATGCACTAAACTAAAGTCAAAATGGATTGAAGATCTAAACATTAAAACAGAAACACTAAAT
>NDGM011175854.1:0-13507 GCA_002564305.1 Octomys mimax | reverse complement strand
GTGAAATCCCCTCAGGATTTATCCTGAGATCCTGTACCTCAGATTGTAGAACCTTTGTCATGGGCTGTTTAATCATAAAAATAACATTTACTGGGCAAAACATGTGCTTGTAAATCAGGCTTTACAGCAAATACACCCCTGTAAAAAAGAAAACACAGGGGATCTAACAAGGGTGTCAGGCCAAGTGACTGACCCCAACTCCAGCCACTCCTCTCCTCTGTACTACACCACCTTCACAAGGCTCCTGCTTGTGGTGGGAAGGAAAAGGCCGTAGCGCAGAAAATGAGTATGGTCAGATAGCAGGGTACATGATTGCTTCCAGTCAGCATTAAAATTTATAATCATTCTCTTTAGGAAAGAAAGAGGAAACAAGGAGATAAGGAGATAGCTCAGTGGTCTAAGCCTCTGCCTGGCAAGTGCAAGGACAGGGGTTTGATCCTTGGTACCACATGCCGTATGGGTCCCGCACCAAGCCAGTCACCGCAATCAGGCATGGTGGTGCACACCTGTGATCCCAGCGCTAGGGAGGCTGAGACAGGAGGATTCCTAGGAGTTTGAGCTGCATAGCAAGACTTCGTACCAAATTAATTAATTAATTACAAGAAAGAAAGGAGACAGGCAAATTTCAACCAGGTTTAAAACAATCCTAGTTTAAAGAAAAAGAACCCTTGGATCTGTCTTTTCAAAGTGACTGACAATTTGAAACTCTGAATGGCGAAGTCACAGTAGGTGGGGGTCAGTAGGGTGTGGAAGAGAATTCAGGCTTCGCACCAAGCATAAGAAAGCAAACCAAGTCCCATGGTTGCGCTGTCCAAGCAAGGCCTGGGAGTCCCACAGTGGAGGCCGACCACTCCTATAGGCAGTGGAGACATTGTCGGCCGTTGGTCATTGCTGGAAGACACGATTAGGTATCAGAGATGCCTTCAATGTGCAGCTGGTTGGAGGCATACACTGGAGTCATCAAGAGAAACAGATGCCATTCAGGACTTAGCTCACCAAATTGCAGCCCTGGAGTCATTTCAACAGGAAACAGAGACCAAAGCCACCGCTAGCACAGCAGTAGCTCTGATCGCCTTCTGATTTAGGGCTCTTCATGTGGACGCCAGCACCATGCAGCTCAGCACGGCTCGGCAGTGCCAGGCAGCCTGATATCATTTCCCGTGTGACTGGGGATTTGACAGTTGTGCTACACAAGTGATTAATGGGGCCAGAAATCCCGTGCCGATGCCTCATCTGGAGGGGTGAAGGAGCACTCTTCTCTGTCCTCGGAAGTGTCATTAACTGAGGCTCCTGGGATAAGCTGACAATAAGCAGATTAACAGGAGTAAACTCATAGCATCGTATTATGTGCACAACAATGAAAGAGTGGACTCGAGCCAATGAGACTTAGAGGCCGATGATGGGTGACAATTATGGTAAATATTTGAATCTAAAACTTTTATTATAGGAAAAATACAAATTGCCATTAATGCCTTTCAAATTCCCCTCCATTTAGAACACACTTATCCCATCATCCACATCATTTTCTGAAGTAGTCCCACAAGTCCTCTTTTGTGTTTGTCTTTAAGAGATGTGCTCAGAAATATAGTATTGGTGGCAAGTGACTGCTACCAAGTGTCACTGGACAGAAAGGCAGGCTCAGAAAAACACTGAAGTGTCCTCCTTCACCTTATTCACTGGAGCTGGCATCATGGGACTGACTCCTGGATCTTCCCTGGACTTTTCATAACCATGAAAAGTCAATGTTTTGAATCAGTTCAGGACATAGAGGCAGCTACAGCAGTGAAACTAAAGGCATTCACCAGAGAGAACTTCCGGAACTGCTTCAGAAAGTCACAAGAACAGCAGCATACATACATTTGAAGCGAGGGGGTCTTTTGAAAGGGATTCATGGAAATCTGACCTTTACTGTAGTAAGTTTTTTAAACTTAATCATTCATTGTATTTTTCCATCATACCTCGTATGTACCTTTTTTTGAAATGAAAAGAGGTACAGAGGATGTAGGCAGTTTCAGAGGAAGGGTAAATTGTTGTAGGGGAGAAGAACAAAGTAGAACAGACAATAGTTTGCAACAAAGTCTGAGCTCTGTTCTTCCTTCCTCCAAGTTAATCTTCCTTGCTTGATCAGATTATAAGATGAGGGCTTGGAATGATTGATTCCTTCTGGAAGAATTTGCCTTAGTCTGATAAAGGGCCTGCAGAGAGTGGCTTTGCACACTTCCCAAGAGATGAAGGGACCAGAGTTGGGGGACAGGTGTCAGTGATACCTTAATGCTGGGTTTGTTGCTTCTCTTCAAAGTTCTCTGTGTGAAAACACCATTCAGCACTCTGGGGTGTCTTCCTCTGAGCCCCAAATAGTGCACTAGAGTTACCCTTTCAAACGTGCTTATAAAGTATTCTAAATATAGCCCTATACTTTAAAGTATATGTACTCTACATACACTTGTTGTACTTTATCTGCTGTGCTACATTCCAAATGTGTTAGCCTGTTTTGCTTCTTAGTTAAAAGCCTTCTGATTGACACAATCAATTGGAGTCCAGAATAGCAGAGTATAGAATCATAAAAACATCCAAAGCTTTGTTTTATCTCAAATTATGTACATTTGCTCATATTTAAAGTTTGCTATCCTGAGAATCCAGCTCTGTGACATGACACTTTTTTAGTATGTTTTCTAATTATGAGAATTTTGTGTGGGGAGGTGTCCTCATGCTAGAATTATAGATCATATATCTTGCAATGTCATACTCTTTATACATCATGCAAATGTCCCATTTCAGTTACTTTAAAGCAAGAAAGAACTTAGAGCAGCTAGTAAAACAATATAAATAATCATATTTAGATTTTTAAACTTTATACATACAATTATAATTCTCTTACCTTTAGCTGATTTGGCTATAGCTTCCTTAATCAATTCCTTTTTTTTTTTTTTGTACCCAGGATCAAACTCATGACCTTGTGCTTGTCAGGCAGGCCCTTATTCCTCTGAGCTATCTCCCTGGCCCCCCAACTCATTCTCTTCACAGGAAGAACTTAATTAACCTAGCCAATTATAAAACAAGACATTTTTCCTCACCTTGGAGGTAGAAATGTGTGATACTTTTTCTTCCTATTCTAAAAGTCACAACTGACATTTGTATTTTTAATTATAATTTTATTGTATTTTGAAGAGTAAAAACAAAAGCAAGAGCAAAGATCAGAAACAAAGACAGCTGTATTTTTTAAAAGAATCACTTTTTTAGGTGAATAGAACATATTCACTTAATCAAAACTTTATGTAACTTGGAGCTTTCAGAAATGAAGGCCCAAAGACCAGGGAAAACTGCCCATGTGTACGTTTGCATTTGGTGAAGAATGGGGAGTCACATGGAAGTGCAGTTAGACCATAGGGTCTGACTAAATGATCATAGAGTGAAAGCAGGTAGCTCTTGTCCTGTGTACCATGCCTTCGTCTCGGGTGTGGGTCAAACCCTCATGGGGAAGTGCCTTCAGATCTACTCTCAAACAAGAGAGGTGAGAGGATTTTTTTTTTTTTTTTTTTTACAGCCAACTGCTACACTGAACAGCAGGGAAGGTAACAATAGCATTTCCATGTTCTGTGGCTTGGTTTAGAGGGGAAGGGTTCTAGTTTCTATGACCTGACTTGGGGACAAGAGATTCTGTTGTATGTCCCTTACCTTGAGGAGAAAAGGGAACAGGATAAATGAGGGCAAGAGGTCAGAGAAACACTTTGTCCTGAGAAAGCTTCTGTGGCCTTCCAGCCACCTGAGTTCAAGGTGCTCAATACACCAAAGCACCCAACACAGTTCAACACATGGTAACCAATGCTGGCTTTGTAAGAGCCACAGTGGGGAGGAGCATTCAGTAATCAATGAGGTTACACAAGTTCCAGAAGGAAGTAGGGCACGGAGCAAGGTTGTCAGTGAGTTAGATTATGAGTCGGCATGAGAATAAAGGTGGAAAGAAAAATTCATAAAGTGGTGGCTTCTTGGATAATCCTAGTGCCCGAGAGAATTTTCCCAGAGTCCCCTGCCAAAGCACCTGAGCTTCAGTTTCCTCAATTTAAAACCACTTAAAAAGTAATGCTGGGTGTGGTATTGCATGCCTGTAATCCCAGCACTCAAGAGGCTGAGGCAGGAGGATCCCTGTGACTCCAAGGCCAGTCTGAATGAAAAGACCCTGTGATAAATAAGTAAGTAAATAAATAACAGCTGCTACCTCAAAAGATTGCAGAAATGAGACTGGGCTTGGTGGTGTGTGCCTGTAATCTCAGGAGAATTACTACGAGTCTGATCTATATAGTGAAACTCTGTAGACATTGTACTAAATACATTTTTTAAAAAAGATTGCAGAAGTTATTTGGTGATAAAAAGCTGGTGTTTATAATATTAAGTGACCATAAAAAATTAAGTCACTATATTTTCGTTAGTAATATTACCTGAAGAGTTAGGAATAAATATAACTGGAATTTCTTTTTCTTTATTTAGAATCACTTTCTAGCTTATGATATGTGTCTTGAGGTTATAAGGTAAACATCTCTTTGATTTTACCTTACACAATATGAAAGTAAAATAACTTTTTGTAAAAAATGTATTTGGTCCAGGGTCTCACTATACAGCTCAGACTCATAGTGATCCTCCTGTTTTCAGCCTCCCCAGCACTGGGATTACAGGCGTGCACCACCACACCTGAGGGTCACTGGCTCAGTGGGACCCGGGGACAGGGTCGGCATTCCATGCAGGACCCTGCACTTGCCAAAGCAGGTGCTTAGTCTGCTGAGATAGCTCACCAGCCCTAAAACAACTTTTAAATGATTAGTTTCTAGGTAACTAAGATAGTAGCAAGATGTCTTTATTGTTTGATCACAAATAGCTTTGACATCGTAGCGGTGACAACAAATACTCAAAAGAAGACAAAGATTATAAAAATATGACTTTGCATTATTTCATATTGCATTTCCCTTTTGTTATAAGTAACTGATTAGGAGGAATCAATGTATGTCTACAATCTTTTCCACTGCGACTTAGTAATTCCTTGTTTTCACAAAAGACATGGTCCTTGGAAAACCTCTTTTTCCTCCAAATTCTGAGAAGTTGGGATTAATAGACAACTGTACTGAAAGGATCATCCTAGTCTGAAGAATGGTGATGATTTAGGTTATGCTTGGCTAGATGCCATGTTATTTTGAACTGCCCACAATTAGTGTAGCTTCACGATGTTCTCTGTAATCCAGCACTCTCTTTGCTTGCATTTTCTGCCTCTTTCACATCACTGTTAGTGGCACAATAGAGAACCCCAAAGAGCTGTGTAGAAAAATAATCTGAACATAAACTCGAGCTATCGGAAGCAACTAGGTTTGCAGCCCTCCCCCACGTCGTATTCTAAAGCACCCACACTTGTCTGGTCTCTCTTTCTTTTTCCTTTCTCTTAAAAGAGGGAAAATATATTCAATGTGTAAAAATAAGCCATTGTATCTCAGAAGAGACATGGGATGCTAATTGAGGGTTGTTTCAATGAACGTGTCACATTGTATTGTCTACAGGGAGTTGGCTGCTGGCTGCTTTTTTGGTAAAAATTCCAGGAAAACATTCCAGAAGGCCCAGCAAATCTGGGGGAGATCCGAGTAGGGATTCTATTTACCAACTATGTACAGAAGCTTCTCCGAGTATTGTTAAAATTGGGAGTACAGGGCTGTGAGCTCTGGCCTGACGGATGATTTTTTAGAGGCTCCTTTCTGGGTTTTTGTTTGTTTGTTTGTTTTTGTATTTGTGCTTCATTTTTTGTTTTTTGTTTTGTTCCTGGCATCAAACCTTGTGCTTGTCAGGTGGGTGCCTGCCCCTGGAGGCTCCTTTCTGGAGAGGCACTGTTGTTCAGATCTGCTGGGGAACAAAGGCACGTATGTCAGACTGTCTTTGGTCAATTAGTTTTTCAAGATTTTTTTTATCACTCTTCTTAGACTTATCTGGGAAATATGGGTTTTAAGATACGCAATAGCTTGGGTCTTCCAGCAAAATAAGTGATACTTCACTGAAAGAAACCAGACAAATGGGTTAGTATGATTACCCATAACAGGGCAATTTTAGTTATTTAGCAGTTGGTAGCGGTAACAGGAAATATAATGCTCGATTTTTAAAATGCTTCTTTCCTTAAGGTTAGCAGTAAATCAGGCAGACAGAGCATTTGCATGGTTGCCTAGAGCCTTTAGGTGGGATATAAGTAAAACTGAAGCAGTTCGCTTCATTATGAGAAAGATCAAAAAATGGGAGATGTGTGTTTTTATTATAATGGATCAAAGAAATTGATTCTACTAGGTGAGATGACATTCTGAATGGCTTCAGATATACAGTGCTTGGAATTAACTATAAAGCCCCATTGATACATTTCCTGCTGCCTCTTTCTTTAGTTCTGTAAGTTTGTGACTATTTTGTTATGTTTTTGAACCTATAAATAGGGTATCTATAGTTTTAAGGGTGGTCACATGTCTTTGATATAGATGTGAAGAACCAAGTGTCCAACATCCCAAAGACCCCTGCTAGAAGGCTACAAGTTAAAAAAAAAAAATCTTTATAAGTGTGTGTGTGTGTGTGTGTGTGTGTGTGTTTGGGAGAAAAGGACAAGTGATATTTAAACACTTCTAAAATTACCATTACTTCCCTGGGCACTCAAATTAAAACATCAGCTTTCATCCTATACATTCTTAATCATTAAAATATGTGATGAAATAATAATAATAATTTTTTATTTATTTATTTATTTATTTATTTATTTGCGGAACCGGGGATTGAACTCAGGCCCTTGCGCTTGCCTGGGAAGTACTTATTCCACTGAGCCATCTCCCCGGCCCCAATAATTATTATTATTCTATAATTATCTAAAACAATGTAATAACAGATCTATAGACTTGAATCTCATGTCATAGTTGTATTTTAATAATAGTGTCTGGATCTAATAATAAAATGATATTTAGTGCATAAAGATTCAGTCACTTTGGATTAGCAATCTATTACCCAGTAGTTTTAAAATATAGCAATAAAAATCATATGTTTTGAGTGTTGACTATATACATGGCATGTCCTAAATACTTTCCATGTATTCAGTCACGAGCAAAATGAAGCCAGGGACGTTAGATATCTTGTTCATGGATTCACAGCTAGTCATGGTTGAACCAAAACTTGGACCTGTGTTTTCTGAGCTCAAAGTCTTCTCTTTAACTGCCGTGCTGTGTTGTATGGCTTACAGTATGATTATTAGCATTTATGTGACAGCCCTTGAGGTAAGCATATTATAAAAATATTTGTGAAATATGATTTTGTTGTACGTTTATTTCAGTGGGTCCCAGAACTAGAAAAAGTATTGGCCATAGAAAACAGAATACTATAGATGCATTAATCATTATATCCACCTTACCTGCAAGAGAAACTTTGTTCTAGGCACCTCATGCACCACAGATACTTCTCTAGGCATGTTGGTTTGATGAAGCAGTTTGATCTAGGTAGCTTGCCTCAATTGCTGTCAGTAGACAGCCTTTCATTTCTCTTCATCACATGATAAACTCTAATATTTAAATTAATTTCTTAATTTCCTTGTAAGTAGTTCTTAATTTCTTGGCAGAGTTTTGGGAAATTTTGCCTAATTATTATTAGTAATAGTGTACAATTGGTAGTGATGGAGTTGGACAAGCACATGGAAAAATCAATACTTTTTCAAATACATTATTGAGATATAATTTAAATACCATGTAATCCACCATTCAAATGTACAGTTCAATAGATGTAGTACATGTATGAAAATTATAAACATTGAAATTGATTTTTAAGTAATGAAACAAAAAAATCTTTCCGAACACTTCAATGATAAGTGCTTCAAGGCTAACGAAAGTTATTAGTATTTGCTACGTTGTTTTTTTCTCCTCCTTTAGAAATGCGTGCTGTACTGGCCAGAAAAGAGGGGCATATATGGGAAAGTTGAAGTCCTTGTCATCAGTGTAAATGAGTGTGATAACTACACTGTTCGGAACCTTGTCTTAAAGGTAAGATTACATCACTAGAGTTATCCACAAAGCAGATGAGGTTGGAAGATCAGATTTCCACTCTAAGATTATTTATTCTACTAAAAATAACAGATTCAGCTTTAATTAATTCATGAGAAAGTACAATCATTCCCCTGTGCATTTCTTCATTGTTACTACTAGTAATATGTGGAATAATTAAATTAATGTAAGCAGACATGAATGAAGTTCATTCTGTGGGACGTTGAGTTCTTCTAATTTGCATTAATAAAATATCTCAGATTTAACCTTTCAAACTTCTTTAACTAAAGGCTCATGCTGGAGACTGTACTGGGACTCTTTTAAATGTCATTTTGATCTAAGCAGATTCAAGGAAGGCCTGGAAGCTACGAAAGGGAAAATCTGTGCTGGTGGGTGGCAGTGGGCGGCAAGACAATCCCGAAGTGTTGATGAGTGCTTCAGAAACTTGGAGGCGCAGTCATTTATAGGGATTTTCCTCAGGCCAGCTTATGTCATAGGGAAATTATCTCATTTAATTCATTCCTCAACAGATGCTGAGGAATGTTCCTCTAGTTTTATTTTTGCTCATCAAGAATCATCACCCTGAAAATGTCAATCCTAGCTGTAGCCTCGGTGCCAAGACAGACTCATCTCAAAGAAGAAAGGGGGGCCCCAGCTAGGCTGACGGGTTTTACTTGAAAGTCGGCCTAGGCCGGCGCTTACCAGCACCTGTTTGTGACACAGGCCTGGGCCTACTGGGCCCGCCCTCTCCACCACAGCACTGGGTTTTAAGATCCGTGAGCCTGGACTGTCACACTAAGTGCTCCCAACCTAGGGATCCCAGGCAGCTCCTTAACTGCTTGGATTACTTTCTGAATTAAGTACTGGAATTTGGGGTACATGTAGAAGTATTAATATTACTGGGGCTAATATGTTTATGAAATATGTCGGTTCACATGTTTATAAGAAACGGTGAAGAAAGTTCGTAGAGTATAAAACAGAATGTGGTATCTCCTGTTTTAGAGCTATATTTTTACCAACCATTTTATTATTGTGACAAATTTTAAACACATGTCTAATTTAGTCTATGGTGTATATATCATATATGCTATGAATTCAGACAAAGATCTCCACTTCCTAGATGCAAGACTTCCAAACTTGGAGGTCAGCGTACCCACAGTAAGGTTTTCTCCCAGTGAAAGAGTATTCTTTAGAAGTCTTCTAGATTTTTCCATCTAGAAAAAAGTTGCCAGGAAGACGGGAGCCCTGGAAGGCATTCAGTATTGTGTTTTGGGTGAGTCTGAGTTCCAAAAATGAATAAGGCGCTTGGCGGCGGTTTCTATTTAAGCAAGGAAGTCACACCCAGCATGTGAAGCATTACTGGTACACCTCGTGGCCGGACCACAAGACTCCAGACAGTGCGCAGCCCCTTCTGCAGCTCATGTTGGACGTGGAGGAAGACAGGCTCGCCTCTGAGGGCCGAGGACCCGTGGTTGTGCACTGCAGGTAAGCACGAGCGGACCTTCCTGCCAAGGCGACCGGGCATGAGCCGTAAAGTCCCAGAGCAGGTGTGAGGAGGATTTTACTTCCTGGATGCACTTTAGTTGGCAATAAATATTTCTTTAAATTAGCTAACTTCTTAGTATTTGAGTCTTCATCAAGATGGTGCCCTACAGAAATGAATTAACCTTTTTTAGAACACTGTTAGCGAACAATTATGCAGTGGGCAAAACACAAGTTTTAAATAAATGTAGTCCTCTAACTTGAGACCTATATTGATTCCTGTCCTCTCTCAATCTCATATTCCTTGGTTTCTTAAATTATCAGTGGCACTAGACACTTTTTAGGGTTGTCTTGGTAACACTGATTATAAAAAGAAAACAAGGTGCTGCTACCATGCCACTGGATATAAAGCCAGAAAAACAGTATCAGCCTATGTCCAGTTAAAGCTCACTTCTCATAAGCTCCCATAACTAATACATTGTTCTTTTATTTTCCTTTCAGTATCACCAAACTAAAGTATTTCAAGTTACTTACCAACCACGGACCCTCCCTACTTCCCCAAAATAAATAATACTGTTTTGTTTAATCCCAGAAAACCTTTAAGAGAGGATTATTACCTTTAATATATAAAATATGTTCTTTTAAATCATAATTTTAGCCTTCTTTTTTGTAACATTATGGGTTAGTTAGAAGTCATTGTGTGTGTATTTATTCCAAGTGTCATTATGCTATTCTTAGCATTAGGCCTTACTCTAAACTCAGCTTGGAGCTGGGGAAAAACAATCTGGCTGTATTTTAGGGCTGACAGTGTCACCACCCCAAAGCATGAGGCATTCAGGATATCTAAACTGAACTAGCCACTTCCCCTGAAAACCCAGGTCCCCTTCTGGTTGCTATTTCTAAGAATGAGGCCTTCTTTTTCCAGTTGCTCAGCATCCCATGCTTACAGTTATCTTTGGCCCTTCTTTCAGCTGCAGCTCAGAATCTAATCAGCCACCAGAATGATTTTCCCTTCAAAGCCTCTCCTGTGATCACTGCTTCCTGTCCAGTCACCCCAGTTCAGGCCCTATGACCTCACCCGTGTAGTTGAGAAGTAGTTGGCTAATTGCACACACACGGCCTCCCTCCCCTGCCTGCCCCCCACATCACTCTGCCCTGCCCTGGTCACTTCTCTGGGAGTCAGTCCCAAAACTGCTCTTCATCTTTCGGAGTCCTTGCTCAAAGCTAATGATGGCTTCATATTTCCTAAAACAAAATTCCTTGAGTTGAATCTGCGGTTAAAGTAGATGAATCAGCGAGATCTTTGAAATGATTTAAGCAAATCTCAGACCATAAGCCTATGTCGATGTTTTCTGGAGAGGAAGTTCATCGTTTTCATCAAATTCTGAAAGAAAAAAAAAAAAAAATACTGAAACTGCCTTCTCTGTAAGCTTGTAGAGTACATTTCCAATTTTATTTCCTAAACTTCCACTAAAATAATGTTCTCTTCCAGCCAATTTAGTATACTTATTGCCACAAGTAATACATTATGTTCAGTTCTTGTTCTACCTGGAATATACAAGAAATTATAAAAATATACAAAGAAAGTTAAAATTTTAATATGTATTGTGGGGCCAGGGAGATAGCTCAGTAGAATAAGCGCTTGCCTGGCAAGCACGGGGTCCTGTGTTCAATCTCCAGTACCGCAAAAAATAAATAAATAAATAAATAAATAAATAAAATATATTGTGGTTAAAAAAAAAAACATGTTGCTATTAATCCCCCTAACATATACCCTCTCACTTAAAAAACACTTACTCTGGGGCTGAGGAGATACCTCAGTGGTCTGAGCATCCGCCTGGCAGATGAGTTCAATCCCTGAATTCAATCCCTGGTACCACATGCTGTGCCGGCCACCGAAACTGGGCATGAAAGCTGATACAAGAAGATCACCACGAGCTTGAACTGCACAGCAGGACCCTGTACCAAACAAACAAACAAATGATTTTTTTTTTAAACTTACACTCTCTTTCTTGCCACTTTCCTAAGTAGTTCCGGAAGTCCTTTTATGAGTATCTTTACAAAATGAGACCAGAAACAAACAAACAAACAAAAAAAAAAAATGCATTAAGTGCTGCTGCTAAGTGCTGTCCCACAGAAAGATGTCGTAAAAACATTGCAGGGAGACCGCGTCCATCTTACTTACCAAATCTGGTAACGTGGGACTTCCGGCTCTGCCCAGAGCCAAAATGATCCTGAAAAGAAAGCATCTGGAATCTCCTCAGGACACGGAGCGAGCGGGTCACAGCAGCACAGAGAAGGACGCAGAATGTGACTTCCGGAACTACTTAAGAAAGTGGCAAGAAGTACGGGGTGTGCCCAGAGTAAGGGGCAGTGTTTTGAGAGGTCTTGATTGCAGTGTATATTTTACGCTTATAAATTTTGTTCATGTAAAGGTACATGTTATTTTCAATTATACCTGATTGCTTTTCCCCCAGAATAGCCAAACGTCTGCCCTTCATAGTACACAGTTCAAATCCTGCCTTCTCAGTGAGACGCTTTATAGGGGCTTCAGCTAAAAAGCTCCATTCCTTCTGCATCCCTCTGTGCTCACACTCAACAGGAAATAAATGTCAAATATGAGAAATGAATATTATTCAAATGCCAAGAGGGGAGAGATTAATCCCAACCATGGGAATTGAAAAAAGCCTCTAAATTGGAATAATACTGAACAAGTTTTAATAAAGATTTTAAAAGGTGATTTGGAAGGCATTTCTGATTGAGAAAATTTTAGCGCAGACAGGAAAGTTAGAAAATGAGACTTTTTTTGCAGTGATTCGTGCAAATGAGATTAATAACGCATATAGTGGGAGGAAGACAGTAAAAACCACATCACTTTACAAATTAGTTAGAGTCAGATTTTTGCAAGGTCATGCATACCATGGTAAAGAGGTTGGACATTATGCTATTCCTAAAGGGAGCAAGCTACACGTTTGTAGTAGAGAACTCTATTACTCAGTTTTCATCACTAGAACTAAAATAGGTGACATCAAAGAGGAAAGGTTCATCCCAGCTGGTTCTGTTGTTTTCAAACCTGTGATAGGACAGAAATGTGGTGAGAAGGTAGGGTGCAGGAAAGCTTCTTATCTAGGGGCAGCCAGGAAGCAGAGAAAGAGGAAAAATCAGAGAGGAAAGGGAGGGAGCAGGAACAAGACACACCCATCATAGCAATGCTCTGTGACCTCTGTCCTCCAAGTGGATGTCACCTCTGAAGGGCCCATCAGCTGAGGATTCACCACCAGTCAACATGCCCCACGCCCTCCCAACCCAATCAGCTCTTGCTGGCATTTCCTAATCTAACGAAGTCAACAATCAAGATCCACCATCACAGGAGAGACAGAAAGAAGTCCTTATTTTAGAAGGATGAACCTAGCAGTTGCATATATCATGACTTAGCCCAGAAAAAGCCTTGAGACTTGGAAACTATAATCAGATTATTGCTAATCATGAAATTAAAAAAAAAAAAAAAAAACTCTACAGAAAGAAAAACATGGATTCTAAAAGCTCAGTGGAGGTACAAAAGGAAACAAAAAATTGGTAACAGATAGGACGTGGGAGGTGAGAGAGGGGGAGAAGTTGAAGATGGCTCTCAAGATTTCTAGGCTCAGAAGCTTGTGGCTGACTGGTAACACCATTGAGGGGAAAGATCATTAATTCCATATTGCATACACCGAATTTAGGTACACTGAGCAAATACAAAGTAGTAACAGTAAGAATTCCACTTAAGATAAATTTAGTATAGATTTGAGGAAAAAAATTGCATAAACACAAAGTGGTTGAAATTGGTGGAGAGAAGGGCAGGTTCTTGGGTCGATTTCAGGGACGTATCGTCTAAGGCAGATCAATCTGTAAGTCCTCCAAAGCAGACTGTTGGTAGTCAATTACCACCTCTTTTTATTTTATTTTATTTTATTTTTTGGTGGAACCAGGGATTGAACTCAGGCCCTTGCACTTGCCAG
>NDGM011175795.1:0-17358 GCA_002564305.1 Octomys mimax | reverse complement strand
ATGACTGCATGAGGCTTTGGGGGGACAACTAGACACAAACCATAACAGTGTGTGTGTGTGTGTATTTGTGTGTGTGCGCGTGTGTGTGTTGGTGTGTGCATGCACATGCGCCTGCAGACACATCCTATGAGAGCTGGAGAAGAGGAAGAGACGTCTTCCCATGTATATGGAATCTCTTAGAAGTAGATGGTTGGTTTTTCCCATTGAGCAGCTCCCTGGAACTTAAAGATTTCCACTTCTGGACAAGATAATGAGCCCAGCTGCTTTAGGCAGACGATTTATCTTCTTGGCTCACCACTGCTCATCCTTGATGGACTTAAAAAGGGAAATAACACTTGCTTGTAATGCTTTAACTTGCATAGTGTCTAAAAGGAAAAAAAGATATTCAGAACAGGAGAGTAAAATCACTGCACTGAGAATGACCCTCCTCAGCATTGGACCATCATGTCAAATATACCTTCATAATATTCTTACAGCCATCAGAACAGCTAGAGAACAAAAATCATCATGTGAAGAGTGGAATTCTATCACTACATTTCAGCTTCAGACATTGCAGTGATAAAGTATGAGGAAATTCAGCAGGGTGGCCAGTGTACCAGCCTCTGACACATGCCAGGCTTTCATGTTTCTGAGGTAATCAACTACATCCTATAAATGTGTCTGAGGTAAAAGAACAAACAAACAAACAAACAAAACTAGACTCTTGATTTGTGAAGATCCAGCATGTTCGGGGTTGGACTGTAAAAAGTTCACATCTTAACTGAAAGAACATAGTGATCTAATTGGCTAGGGAGTCAGAATGTTCCAGGAGAAATACTACCTATCCGGGTTGGCATTGTATCTTGTTACATGAAAGCATCAGCTATAAGTTGATGGCCTCGCAGGATTCTGGCCAGCTCTTGGGTACATCATTTTGAAACATTTTTTTATTTTACCTGAAGCTCGCATGTTTTCTTATGGATTACATGATACTAATTCCTCAATAGGTATTTCAAAGTCCTTTACTATCTAGTGCAAACTTAAGCCGCATCTTTTTTCACACTGTACTCTCATAAAATTCTATTCCAATCATGTTGACCCACATAATGCCCTCTGAATACATATTACTCAAATTTGCCCTTATGCAATAATCACATATTTTCCTGTCTGCCATCCATTGCACACTTTCTCCATCAATCACAATCTCCCCTCAGGGTCCATATCAGTCCCCCCTCCCCATAGATTCATTCTGGAAAGTTCCCTTATGAGATAACATTTGAGTATGTATAGTGCCGTATCATTCATCATCTGACCAGGTAGCCATTTATATGGACAGGCCTTTGTCTTTTTCTCCAAGTTGATGCTTTATGACCAAATCATGTTTTACAAGTTGGTCCTATTTGTAGCATCTGGTACAGAGTTTGCACTAGTCATTATGTACAACGAGGTCACCACTATGTTCCTGAAAGATGGCATAAAGCATGGCTAGTTACACAAAGGAGAGCAACACTTTTCCTTTTGTGTCTTTCTGAAAAGCAAGGAGCACCTGCTTTTATCTTCTCAGCAGAAGTACAGACCACATTTGACAAATACCAGGAGAGTGGAAGTGTCTATGTTATTTCCCATATGTTAAAGAAAACTGTTCATCCTTTAAAGACAAAAACAAACATTATATGCTAGTAAAGTGAATTCCTATTTCCAATGAAATATGTGATAAAAATTGAAAATGATATTGACACAAAAAAAGAAAAATAGTGCAAGTGTGATTTTTTTTCAAAAATTGTTTTTAAAATTTGGGTGATGTTTAACAATAAACAGAATCAATACAAAATTCATAGATGTACCAGTTCTTCATAATGAATGTAGTTATGTATCACAGACATACAGTGATAAAAAAGGGAGAAAAATAAAAAAGTAAAATAGTAACTCACAGCACACTAAAAATTATTCCATTAACAATTGTTTACGAGAACTGATTAGAAAATTCTTATTCTCTGTGGAATATACTGAGAGTAGCTTTAGCAAGATAAAGGAAAAAGGAGAAGGAAAAAGAGTTTTCTAAAGAAATATCTGATATCACATTGAACCTCAGCCCGTGCACCAATGATGGTGAACTTGAGCATATTTTATCATCATACTAGCATGGATTTAGTTGCATCATTGGCAACCCTGTAAATGGACATTTCATATAACCCACAATAAAAACAAAGCCATGACAATAATGTGCTTTTCTACTGACTCATCCATACCTCTTTCATTCCAGAAATGAATTTCACAAAGAAGATACAGGCATGATCAGCAGGCCTGTTAACCAAAAGCTTGGGTATGAAAGGCGTCAATCCACTGCAGCAGCCAACAGAGCTAAAATTTAAAATCCAGAGGTTGCCATTATTTTTTGAACCTCCAAAACAAGAAAGGAACCCCTACATCTTATCCCTTTTCCCTTCTTCCCCCCTTTCTCAGCCTCCACACATCGGATACAGAACTTGTAGCGTTGCCAACCTCACCATTTAATGATCTGGACGCATCTACATAATGGCCTCCCGATACTCGCCAGTACAGATGAGACTCACGTTGTTTATCAATTAGCTTTCTTCTTCCTGCATATTCCTGAGCTCATCATCATTAAGGAGGAGAAATGTTTTTCAACAAAAGGGCCAGGTACTATGGTGATAGACACAATAGCAACACTTAGATACACAGATAGGCATGTTTCCACTTCAGCCTTTTGTATCCATCTTCACTTGTCCCAGATATGCCATTTTCTGAGTCCCGGGTTGGAGAATGTTTTGAAATACATTTGTGTATTCATGGATTGTTGGCTGTATTCACATTTTCATATTCAGCTAATATTTAAGTGTATTTAGGAAACAGGCCTCAATTTAGATTTGCAATGTGGTATGAAAAATCATAAAGGGAAATCACTTTCAGGCTGTTAGATCTAGTGCAGCTGGGGAGATAGAGAAGTTCAAAACATCTGTCAGCCCACAACATTTTCACAGACCCTTTCCACACTCAACAATAGAGTTAGGCAGCTGCTAACCCAGAAAACTTAAATACCTGGAGCAGCACTACAGCAAAGGAAAAAATCTAATTTTCAAGTATTTTATTCAAATTCCTATCCATGCATAGGCCATATTCTTTTGGGCAAACTAATAACTTCCAGGTGTTGGCTTGCATCTGTGCCAAATTTAAGATTGGTTTAGTATACAGCTGGAAAAGACAGGAAGGATGTCCCGCAAGGAGGAAAAAGAGAGAGAAAGGTTAAAAAAGAAGCTCCTATTTCAAGAGGATAAGTAACACCTTCCTCAGCACCAAAAGCATTAACTCTCAGTTCCTTATTTGCCTGTAGGCCATTAGCCCAGTGGATTCCTGTACAGTACAAAAGGGGTCTAACCCATATAAAAGTGAAGGACCTAACTTTACATGTATTACAGCCTGTGGCCTCAGGCTATGCTCTCTATCCCAGTTAGTTGTCTTGCAAAGTTAGCTGGGTAAGAGCAAGTCTGTTGAGAACAAGATGACATCTTTTGTCACAGACAACTCTAAGTACATCTCTTTTATAGAGAACAAAATGTTCTATCATAGAACATTACCTATAGGTAGTCCTTCACAAAGTTTTGATGATGTTGATACTGCCAGGAGTGATTGTGGTGGTGATTGTAACAAAGAAGAAGATCTTTTCAAGTTTTCCCTACCAAAGGCAATAAATTTTTTTGTAGTTTCTCCAAAAAATAAAGCAAACAAAACAGAAAACAAAAGCAAAGAATGCATTTTATACTGTCTATGTTATCCATGATGCATTTGTGTGTGCATGCACATACGCTGTGGCTGACTGACAAGGAAGCAAAATTAAAAACTGAAACTGAACTAAGTTCCCAAATTCTAGCTGTTATCCAAGATGAACATCACCTAAGGGTGGTGTACCTCTCTCCAGATGTAGTCATGGCTCAGAGTCAAACAGTGAAGAAGATGAGGCCTAATTTACATGGATTAGAAAACAGCTCACTCATCAAATATCTGTGGCCAACTCTCATAATTCTGGAGACACATAATCTATATTGATAAAGCATTTTACCAATTAAATGTATAAGTTTGATACAGTTAATCACAGATACAAACTGAGACAAAGAATCTCCATTCAACTAGATGTACAATACACTGGGGGTAAAAGGAGACTTAGGAAATTTTATATGTAACAAATAAATCCACTCAACGTAGCTTGTTTGTAGTACTATGATTTACTATGTAGGTTCCCTTCTACAAACAACAATGTAGAATAAATAAAAGATGATAAACAGAACAAATGGACAGCCTCATATAGCTATTTCAACACAGAAGATTCTGAGTTTCACTCATAGGAAACCAAAAGAGTGTTCTCCTTGTCACTATTTATGTACACTGGTTTTAAAATAAATTATAATTTCTTATCATTTTTGGAATATGGAGTTTATTTTCTTACTCAGAAGAGAAAATCTTTAGATCGGAGATTACGTAATGTGTTCCTTCACTACTCTTGTCATTTAACATGATTCCATGCAATAAGTAGACTTTCAGCAAATATTTATTGACTGATCGCTTTATAAATATCTCTGACATTACATTCTGATTGTGCTATTATACCCCACTACTACCACCATCATCTCACATACAAACACTAGCTTCTTACTGACAGTCAAATGAATTATGAGTTTTTAAGTTCATTTTGTACCTTGTAAATGAACCCAAACTGACTTTTCCAACTTTAATTTCTGCTATGGTTTGGATATGACTTGAATTCCTGCCCCCAAGCCAAAGTTTCATGTGTTGAAATTTAATTCCCATTGTGCAGCTTTTGGGGGAGGAAATTTAATCCAACTCTGATGTTTAGAAGTCAGACTCTGGGAAGTAGTTAGGATTAATAAAGTAATCAGACATGGTAGCATTATCAAAAACAGAGAGACCAGAACACCCCAATGTACACACATGCACTCTTTCTCTCTTGCTGTGCAATACCTTTGCCAACTCCAGACTGTATCCACCTCAGATATTGTGTTACAATACCAAAAGATGGACCAATACAGAAAAACAACAAAAAAAGTGAGTTTGTCACTGTCATTATATTTGAAAATGTATCAAATTGGGGTACTTGACAGAAGCTGGAAGAGCTTCAAAAGTTGCTAGGAAACCTAGAATATTGGAAGAAGTGCATTATGGGCCATGTAGTGATGCATAAAAATGCAAGGAGGCTAGAAAAAGCTACAACAGCTTATAAATTGGGTGGGCAATCACAGCCAGAATGATCATAGTGTAACAGAAAATGCTCCATCCCCCAGCCCAGTACAACTCTGTTTCCTAGTTGCTGGTTATCATTTCCAGTTCTGTTATCTCTTAAAAATGGCTGGTCACTGTGATGCATGGCCAGTCACCATGATGCACACTGTATTAACCCATCCCCAACTGGCAAACCATTCTGCCTTTGTACTTCCTTCTTGCTTACCCCGTATAAGCCCTAGACCACCACAGACCAGGACCTGGTATTTTGAGAGTGATCTGAATCAAGGCTTGTTGACCTAAGTAATCTGCCTCCCAATCCTGGGTGCCCTTTCTGTGTTTACACTGCAACAGAATTATGGACAATAAAGGCTAATGGGGTGTTGGATGGCAATTGGAAGTTGAGGGGATGAAAGTGTCCTTACAGCACCATAGGAAAGAATTTAGTTACACTGTGTGCATGTCTTAAAGTGCTGTGGGAAGTCATATTTAATAATGATACATTAATCTGTCTCTTGGAACAAATTTCAAAATGTAAAAATTCAGGATGTAGCATGGGTATTACTGACTGCTTTCATCAGATTTACAGTGAGATATTGAAATCAAAGTAGAATGATTTGGAAAATTCACAGCCTGCCCATAAAAGAAATAAAGAAAAACATATAGAAGTGAAAGAAATAAACCACTCACTAAGAGATTAGTGCCTATAAAAGGAACTGATTGCTTTGGGGAAAAGCTTCAAGGGCATCTCAGAAACCTCAGGGGCTGACCAAATGATCTCTTGGTTTTGCTACAAAGGATTGGAATCACATTGAGTCACTTTGTATGATGTGATTTAGCCAGAAAGCATTTACTAAATATCATCCTTAGTGACTCTCAAGAGTCACCCTAGCGATGGCACCATCTGTATTCTCACATGTAGCCTTTTTCATTTTGTAATGTCCCTATCTTTGCGCCTTCTGAGAAGTGCTCTCTTCAGTGTTCCATTCACTCAACTTCCTTCTTGACCAAACACACATGTTTCAACCTTGTGTCCTTGTGCTGCTGCATGCAGAGAAGTAGCCCATCGCCTTGTTAGCTTTCTGCAAACACCTTTATCTCTCTAGTTTGGCCCAACACAGTGGTTGATTCCTTTCAAAAGAATAAGAAAAACCCTAACTCCACTCCAAAGTGAATGCATTATCAATATTTTACTTCCTGGGAGAGAAAGAAAAAGGCAAAAAACACAAAAGTCACTTCCAACATGTGTAATCATGCTTACATAAAACAAGGAAAAATCTATCCTTGCAATACATAACACATACTTAAGGACTAAGTATTTTTTCCAGGAAGACCTCCAAGAAAGTACTTTCCCAACATCCTTGAGAAAATTACAATGTATTATTCATCACCACATCCTGAGTATCTAGAGCAATACCTATAGTACAGTAGGTCCTCTGTAAATATTTGATGAATGAATAAGTTTATATATTAATGAGTGAATGGGTTTCCTCTATGGCCCCTCATATAAAAGAAGCTAGTGTATGTGTCCTCAGCATTTCACTTTCCTATGAGCACACCACCTATAAGAGTTCTGCTAACATTTCAAACCAGATAGATTTAAGGAGGTGCATTGTTGAAAGCAGGAGGCAATATACACAAGAAAAAAGGAATCCAGACCAAAATATAAATATAATTACAAAAATGTCATTTGTCCCAGAGCTTCCATATTTTGTAATATTCATTGCCATGCACTTTTTTCTATTTAGTGTTGTGCTTCTTGACTGACAGAGTAATCAAAGTAGATCATATTCCCATGATACCACTGCAGCTCCACCCACAGAATGTATTATGGATGAGAATATTAATGTCCAGAGTGGAGCCAGCTAGTGGGTTGCAGATCTCCTAATGCCAAAAGCCAAATCAAGGCTTACAGTGAGATTATGTGTAGCTATAAATACGACTACAGCTCACTGTTCCAGATTACATATGGAAGGTCCCAAATGATCTCTTCCCAGCTCTCTTTCTTTTCATCCCTATTCCTGGCCCCCTCTTTGTTCCAATTCTAGATAGATGAGGATTCCAAAACAATGATCACATGTCCTTCCCTGATACAGGGTTATTTTTCCTTCCATTCAAAATTCTTTTCTGTCGGTTTCAAGTCAATGACCTTCCTGTTCTACACCACCCCATCACTTGACTCATTTGTGAGGAAAGGATAATTGAGTTCAACTACTGCATGCATGGCTAATCAAGTTCTGAAGAGTCCCCGTGAAGCAGAGGTAGCAGCATCATGACGACCGAGTACTCACGGAACAGCAGATGAGTGCTACCTTAGCACAGTGCGGCTAAAAAGTGTTTAGTTAAATTAACCATAGCAAATACCCACTTTCCACAAGATTGCTAGATTCTTGTGTAGAAGAAAATTTGGAGGAGGTAGCCCCAAACACTTTTGAGGGAGTTTTGTGGTTGTTGGTTCAACATTTCGTGTTTTACGTAATTGTGGCATACTGCGATATCTACTGGACAGCAGCCAGAGAACAGACATGGACAGTTGGCACAGGAGTCAGAGATTCCAATCACTTGCCTTTAACCCCACTAATTGTGAAACTCTAGTTAGCTAGGTTCATGATGTGGTTGGAGAAGTCCATAGCACCTTCTGGACAAGTCAAGGCCCTCTCCTTTAGAGCTCCAGTCCTGCCACGAAGAGCTGAGAGTGGCTACAGTTCAGTCCTGCTTGAGCTCCAGCCACCTGCCAGGCTTCTTTGTTAAGGAAATGCACAGCTTCACCTCAGGAAATGGCCTTACCTGGCTGTCCTGGGCCAGGCTGCACTCACACGCGTCAGCTACACTCCAGCGCTGGGATTTAATTACAGGAAATTCCTCCCTCCTCTTCTTTCTTTCTGCCATGCTCTACTCTTCCCCAAGCAGCATATTCCAAACCTGCTCAGTTCTACCCCATGTGAACTTGACATCCCAAAAGATGCATTTCAGGGGTTGATGTGTTTTTTTTTTTTTCTACTCCCAGTTTTCAGTCATTGCAATGCACACATTTTCTTCTTCAAAACACTGAGGCTTTCTCTTATCAGGGCTTTGTCCAGACCTTCAACTGGAAAAGAGCTATATGATACAGAGAGAAGTTATATAAGGAAAGTTTATTTTGGCACATATCTTAAGGTGTGCTGTACCAACGCAGTGCATGTAATCTCAGGCAGACAAACCTCTAGGAAGGAGGGCAAGCAGGTGTCCACTACAGTTGCATGCTTCCGCACCATCGCTCCTGAGAGGCAGAAGCACCCAGGCAGCTACTGGCCTCTCCATCCTCACTTCCTCCCCAAGGTAGCAAGATAGGCAAAGTTTATTTTATATGTGTAAAATTCCCTAGGAAATACTTGGCAAAGGAAGAAAGACAACAGAAAGAAATCTCTTTTTCTTTCTTTCCTTTCAGAAACTCTGACTTATACACTCCAGGAGACTAGAGAAATTCAGAATTAAAACCTCCAAACCCAGAACAATAGAGACTAGAAAGATGAGACAATAAGCCAACCTAAATAGAGTAAGTTAGGAAAAACCAATGGAGTGGGGAGGGGGACAAGGGCCAAGTAGAAGAGAAAATGAGATGAATGAGAAGGAGGTATAGATGGGGGAAGAAAGAGGGAGGAAAGGGCTGGTGGAGAGAGACCAAAGGCAGAGAAAGAATGAAGGCTAGAAAACAAAAAACCGGAAGAGAAAGGGAAATAGTAAAAGTAGGAAGTGGGGAGGGAGAGAAGGGAGAAAATACATGTTAGGTGACTGATGCTTAATTTTGATACAGAGGTGAGTTGGCATTGCAAGCACCAGATGTCTTCATTTGCCATAGCCAGGATTTAAAAGACAGAAATTCAATTTAGTTGCTCTTTTCTCTAATAAAAAATATGTTTTATCCCAATGGAAAAATGTGTTTCTTTCTGCCAATAAGTGTCAGCACCTAATCTGAAGCCTTCAATAAAACAACGCCATTAAATAATTTAACCTGGAAAAAAGCCACTCATGTCTTTGAAATAATGTATAGATTTCAGATGGATCAAACTTTAAAACAGGAAAATAAGAGCATAAGAAATGGGCTTCGGGAAACAAAAGAGCATCCGCCACCAAACCAAAGGAAAAGTACATTAGGTCTGGGGCACTGAAATAGGCGCAGCAACAGCTACACTGACGCAGCATTGTGCAGAAGTTCAGAAAACGGCACAGAATGGAAAGCCTGGAAAATGACAGCTAGGGACCAAGTCAAATCGCTTATTCTTCCCTCCAGAATACGAACTTGTGCACTCAGTGCGATGTCCCCAAGTTGTTCATGAAAGGCAGTCTCCCCAGGGGGACCTGCCAGGGCCCACAGGATGCGAGGGAGAGAATCTGGAACAGGCCTTAGCAGGGCGAAGTGCTAACTCAAGTTCTGCCATCAGCTGAAACTATGGTCTCTTTAAGGTATTTATTCCCAAAGGATCTCAGTTTTTCTTGTTGGTAGATTTAGATGAGGGTATTTAAAAGACCGTCAAAGTGTCATGGAAACACACAGCAAAGTCACTCTCTGCGCATAACTTCTCTCTTGTCAGTCATTTATTTCTCCCCTTGCTCATTGGTGTGTCATCGGAAGCAATGCAATTATCTCTGCAAACTCTGAAGAGACCTATTTCTTCCAACACTCCCATAAAATGGTCTATAGACCAAAAGGTTTGAGGACCACTGGCTCTGGGGCTCTCTCTCCTCGCCTCCATTAGTACCTCTATTAATCATCTAGGCCAGTGGTTTTCTACTCAAGCCGAGCATTAAAATCACCTGGGGAGGGAAAAAAAAAAAAAGCAGGGAAAAAGAAGCTGGTGCCTGGGCTGCGCTCCACACCAATTAAAGCAGCATCTCTGGGGTGTAGCTCAGGCTTTCCTATGATTTCAAGTTCCTGAGGTGATTCTAATATGTCACCAGTACTGAGAACCACTGCTCCCGCTGTACCATGAAAGATCAATGATAGAAACACCTCAGACGAGTTCCTTTTCAAAACGACCCAAATCAAAGGCTGGAGATGCTCAGGCAGAGAATTTATGCTTTCAAAATGAAGCATCTAGGAATAGACAGTGAACAGAGATTGAAGTTAGTAAAGCCTAATTGCTGTCTTCTGCCTATTGATTGACACAAGACTCATCCAGGAAAGCTCTCCTTATTGTAAATCTTGGAGTTAGCCCAGGATATTCTGTCCAGGTAACTCTTACCCAACATTGAGTTAGAGTATGAATTATTCCTGAATTCGTCACCATAGCTTTTATGGTGACCAGACACAACCATGGAAGTAGACAAATGTAAGCCCCGAAAATAACACGGGGAACTCACCATGGCCCTTCCAAAACACAACAGACTTCACAATGGGTAAAACTAACTCTGAATTTGGTCTGGCACCTAGTTCAGTTGAGTTTGAGGTAAATCACTTTCCTTTCATCAGATCCTTAATTTCTTTATCTTTAACAGAGGAAAAACGTAACTACCTTGAAGTATTTCAAAGTTAGCCGTAATGAACGTAATGATTTTTGTGTATCAAGGACACAACTGATACTGACAATTAGGAAGATGAAGTTATTGATCATTGACACTAAAAAGAGGAAATGCTAGAAAGATGTGTACGAGAGCACTAGACGTCTTCATGGCAGTGATCATATGTATTGGTATTGTAAAGGTTGCCCAGAACATTGATACACAGTGGAAAAGGTAAATAACACTTATTAAACTATTTAAAATTATAAACAATACCAGAAAGTATGAAAACTTAGACACTGGCTCCATAACACTAATATCTGAAACCTGGGAGCCACTGTTGACTCTGTTTGGGCCAGTGTTTTCATATTTAAAAGATACAATAAAATGTTAATCACCAGACAAATACTAGATCATCATGGCAGGTATTTGTGGAGAGAAAACAGTGTTCCCATACCTGGTCTCCAGTTCATACCTCCGTTTTTGGACGGAAAGCCAAAAACCACCATCCCCAGTTTTCCCTTTGAGGAAGACAGACTGTGCCAGAGTCCCGGCCTTCTTCCTTCTCTTTTCTATCCTGACTGTAAAAGTAATAGCTAGACCCATGGTGAGACAAGAGAAAAACAAGTATAGCACAGAATTCAGCCCTGACATCATTAAAACTACTGAACCAACACCTGTACCTGCTTACCTCCAGATATATATTATGAGAAAAATTCAACCCTGTTTGCATAATCAGCATTACCAATTAAGTTTTGTATTACTTGAAGCTGAACATAATCCTCACTGATACAGCACAAATTGGCAAAAATCTAAAAAATTCAGTTTAGACTTTGAGTAGCCATCACACACAGATCTCAAAAGTCGATGTAGTTGGACATATAATGGTAATCTATACATTGAAAAATGGATCATTCCCTACAACTAGGACATAAATGAATTAAAACTGTTTGTAAAATGCAAAGCAAACTGTTTTAAGGGAGAAAATATGCAGGCTCCACAGCTTTGACTCCAGTGTCAAACCACTGGTCTGATCCTGTGCACTCCAGATGCCAAATTTTTCCCAATAGTGCTCCTTGGAGACTGTCTCTGATCTGGGACATAATCAGGGTTTCCTAAGTATTACTTGCACAGACCATGACTTTTCACGCCTTTGAGCTTGTGCTTGCCTTTCTCCTGAGAGGGGCACCAAGATGCACCGATCCGGTGATTCAAACTCTATATTCTCCTCACGTTCCACAGCCTTCATCAGGATGTCTATGATTTCGCCACTTCATAGTGCTCCACCCTTTTTGTTTCTAAGACACTTAGACACAAGCACATTTCTGTGTGTATGCATGCCCACACTTGTGCTAGGTCAGGATTCAAAGTTTCCCAGGCACTCTGTCCCTGAACTCTCTCCCCCTTGGCCCCACGCAGAGTCAAAACTAAAACCACAGAACAGGCCCACCTGACTTTGACCTAGGCAAGCAACCACAAAACTCCCTTTTATTAACATTAGAAGTCCCCAACAAACCAGGTAGCTCTGCCAAGATTAGCCCTCCTTCAGCTGTTCCAGCCTACAAGCACACTCCCTAAAAGATGCTATAAAGTTTCCTGCCCCCCCCCTTTATTTGCTGCTGTCTTGGTCCACTAGACAGCCAGCCTGCTTGATGCCCCTGATAAATCTTCTACTCTTGTCAGAATGCCTGGTCTGGTCAATTGCCCGGGTTCATACAATGGCAACTTATATGCATGCTCACACTGTCCACTACCATATGTCTATATTTGCTTTTTGCACCCTGAAACTGTTCAAAGGCAGGGCTCATCATACACTTGATCCCTCCACCTTAATTGAGCCAGACTTGTATAAGCATCAGGATTAACAAGAAAATCTGGAGGAGGATTCTGAGTAAGTGCTAGGGAATTTTATGGAACCTTCATGAGACATTGCCCCTGCCCTTACTAATGCTCTGCTTTAAATATTAGAAACTCCAAGCGATCCCTGACAATCCATCTTAGAAAGATACAGTTGCCCTAGCAGCTTTCAACTGCTCCAAAGTGCAAGGATCCTAGGTGACAAACATCAGAAAAAATGATATTGTCCAATTGTGGGTGGCATATTGGAAAGTCTGATTGTTGCTCATGTCTGAGACAAGCCTAGGGGGTCTGGGCACATTAGTTAGTTAGTTAGTTAGTTAGTTAGTTAGTACAAGGTTTCACTACACAGCTCAGTCTTGTACGGATCCTCCTGTTTTCAGCCTCCCCAGCACTAGGATTACAGGCATGTGCCACCAGGCCACTGGCTCAGTGCACCTGGAGTTCTGGGGCCAGCATGGCATGTGGTACTAAGGACTGAACCCTGGTCCCTGTGCTTGCCTAAGCAGGCACTTTAGTCTGCTGAGCTGTCTGGCCATTCTTCTTCTAAAATTTTATATTCACTTCATCCTTTGCCTTTTTGTACAAATGTCCCCTCATTGATCATTTTTCTGAACAGAATTGTTTTCTCATTCCACATCTCACCCATTTAAAATTCTCAGAGTTAATTTATCAGTCTCCTCGGATAGTGAGGTCCCTTAAGGACAACCTAGGGTGTTTTGGGGTAAAGAAAATGAAGGCATGTGTCATGTCCATAGTGAATTATTGCCAATGAAGATACCCAACCCTATCAGGTTCATGTTGCTGGACCCTTGCACCACCTCAGATGTGAAAATTAGTTCCCTGACAGTAACTAGACATCACAAAGTTTAGAAAAGTGGTGAAACAACTAATTAATCCATTATGCACAAAAATGACCCTAAAAAGAAAAGAGTTGAAAAACTTAGAAAACATGCGGAAATGAAGAAGTACCTCCTTTCTGAAAAAACAGTGTTAGCAGGATATTAAATTTAGTAGTGAGTTTTAACAGCATTTTCTCCCCTGCCCTACCAGGCTTTTCTGTTAGCTGGGGATTTATTTCAAGGCCTTACCAATCATATGCTAAAGCTGGGACATCACTAAAACATCTTCTGGGAGGACAGAGAGAAATCCAATCTAGGATTGAAAGCTGCAACTGTCATAGATAAAAAATGCTCTCAGAAGACTGCTATTGAGTCAGACAGTTGGAAGAATTACTGCAAAGTTGTCTGAACTTCACATAAGTTATTGGCTAACACTCAGACTAACGCCACGGGTGTCCATTTCTGGGGACCCCTAGAAGAACACAATCTTGGGATCCTTCTGTAATGCTCCCCAATGCTACTGTATTGTTATTGCCAAAGATCCCCTGAAGGAGTTTGCTAAATGATTTCTACTGGACAAGATAAGCACAGCTAAGAATTGGGCATTTTTACCGAAACTGTGTACTACCCAAACTTCTATCATTGTTGAGAGGGGATCTAGCCAAAGAGTGAAATAGCTTTAATTAAAAAAAGCATCCTATATCCTGAAACAAAATGGAATGTATTGAATGCATGACAGACTTACCATGAAGAAGGTATTACTAGAGTCTGTGGTTCAATACACATTCGTTTGCAGATTTATGTCTTGCCAACCAGAAACTCCCAGTTTCCGGTCAGATGATCTCAGTGCTCCTAGTTAGACTCACACCTGCAAGATGTAGTCCCCATGCCACCAGCATCCCCTGGAATCCTCAGCCTTGTGGTCTGAATATCTCACATATTACTCACGAGTGTGCACACCCTTCTGTACACCAAGAAACGTTGCTATGTTATGCTGTGATCCCAGGTATTAGCTCTACCCTAAACTATCCAGGCTGTTTTGCTACAATAGTGGATACTTCAGTGTTTGTTTTCTTAATTAATTAAGAAAACAGAGCAGATTTCACCTTTTCCAGATATATCTTTTACAAAATCCAATGGATATTCACTTCCTGGGACAGCTGGGAGGAAAGCCCAATTATTTCCCATTCAAGGAAAGTCTCTGGGCTAAACTTCCCACTGTGCACTTACAAAATCCCTTTCATGGGAATTTCTTTATGAATAGGAAACTCACTCTTGGAGAGTCATCCAAATGCCTTCCCTTATAATCAGGGGTATATCTTGGTAACTAGGGAAAACAGTGGCTTGCCTCCTTATGCAAAGGGTAGTTTAACCAATTACTTAAAAAGAAAGAAAGAACTGTTTTCCTTCTTTGAAAGATTTGTTTCTTTAATTTCTTTAAAGCCAGAAAGATTATGCAATGGGCTATATTAAAGTCTTGAAACTGACAGCTGCCACCAGACACTTCAGTATTCCTGGTATAGTGTCCTATGCCCCCAAGATGTTAAATACAAAACGACCTTAATGTACTTTCGACTGCAAGATTTCTCTCAACATACCTATATACTTTAACTTCTTCCTTCCTTTCACTAACCTACAAATGCCACAACCTTTCCTTTTCCTGTACAAAAAGATATCAAACAAATTGCACTTCTTGATATATGTCGGTCCCTTCACTCAGGAAAAACGACGCGGCTATTTTATTAGACGGGAGGGCTCAAGAGCTCCTGAACCCCACGGACAGCCTCATAAATTACCAAGAGCCACACAGTAAACTCAAAATGGGTTAAGTGGTTTTGTTCCTGGCTTACTGTTTCTTGCCTTCATCTCTGTGAAAATCCTGTAAGCATAGAGCTCCGTGGATGCATAGTTGTTGATACTTGGGCTTCTGGCACCCAAACTCAAGAACACCATTACACTTGGCCTGAAACCAAGACCAGCAAATTAACTGCATCTCTAGCTAAGACTCCCTGGAAGGTGTTGGTGTTGACTGCAGGGTATGTGTGCATATATAGGTATACTTTGCTCCTTGAAATTATTTTTGATTTCACCTTTACAATGACTGTTTCCCAACCTCTGTAACTTCTCCATTTGTATGTATAATAATGTTTCCTTTTATTTGACCTAAACTTACAGCTTTAAGGAATGACCTCTAGTGTGAGTTTTTTGTATTGATCTAGTGAAGGTCGATCAAGAAGACAGCTGGAATCAGATCAGCAGTGTTGCGGCCCCGTGTGCCTGCTGGGCATAGCTACAATTCTGGCTTAAAGAGCAAGAAACATATTTGAAAAAGAAAAGCTCAACTCTAAATGCTGAGGACCTCTAGCTACCCTTCCTGGCTCACACCTGAGCTTGAGGGACATCTCAAACCTGCTTTCAAACCTCATCTACACACATGAGGCAGGTCAGCCTACTGCTGTATGAAGCAGGCACTGTAATAAGGCCTCAGGTCTGGGGCTCTCCCACAGATTGCATTGGTGGCCAGTCATGTAGTCATGGTACAACATATAGAGTTCATTTGGAAAGGGCAGCCATCAGATCGGCAACGAACAAATGACCATGCCAAGCGACACATGCTAACCTCTCACATGGTTTTCTCCTTTTTACCTTTCCAAACTTGAAACCCATAGGAGAAACTCACTTTAATGTCCTGTCCCCTAGGTCCTGAGGAGGACAATGGGGGAAGGTAGTGTGTACCAGTATTGAGCTCCATTAGTGAGAAAATCAGAAGAAAACACACTGAAAAGAATGAGGCCTGCTCTGGGTGTCACTTCTACCTGGGTGGCCCCAAGTAAGTAGATTAAGTTCTCTGTGCTCCTGATTCCCTGTCTGATTAACTGGGGACTGAGTCCTAGCATGAAGAAGTGTTGTAAGCACTGAAGCAGCAGACACAGACCTATCCAAGTCTAATTTTGTTCCTATATCCTCTTTCTGTAGGTATACTAGGGGAGGCCAGGTGTTACGGTTAGTGCCTAGGTGTCCCCCCAAAGCCTCATGCAGTCTTGCTGCAGCCTCTGGAGTTTGTGATTGATTATTGTGGGTGTGGCTGCACCTGCCCTGGGGCAGGTAATTTGCCTTACAACGTAAGGTGGGAAGAGAAGCTAGCTGCTTAAGCTGCTGCTACCCTTCCCTTGTGCTCTTGCTCTTTGCCACTGCCATGAAAGGTTGCCTTCTGCCATGTGCCACTCTGCCTTGGATCCAGCTGAATACCGACTGAAACTTCCAGTAACTGAGAGCTAAATAAACCTTTCCTTCCTTCATTTTGAGTGTCGGGTATTTGTTCCAGCAATGAGAGAAGAGTAGCTAAGACAACAGGTAAAATACCAATTGGCTGAATTTATTTTTTAACCTGTGTATTATATCAGGCTGGGTGGGTTATTTTTATTTTATTTATTTGTTTATTTATTATATTTAGTACAGGGTCTACAGGGTCTCACTACACAGATTGGACTCCTATTGATTCTCCTGTTTTCAGCCTCCCAAGCACTGGGATTATAGGTGCCCACCACCATACCCAGTCTCAATCATGTCTCAGCAAGCTTCGGGGTGGGGCCAACACAGCACACCAGGGATTGAACCTGTGTCTGCCTAAGCAGGCGCTTTAATCCACTGAGCTATCTGGCAGGCCCTTGGTGGGTTATTTTTAAAAAAAGATCATGGAATCTAAAACTCTCCTTAGCAAATGAAATAAGATCTCCATTAAGCTTCCCACATAACATTTTTGTCATTTATTCACGTAGCATTTATTGAGTAGTTACTATGTCTCCAGCACATCAATGGAAATAAAAAGATAAATGAAACATATATATGATTTTTCAATAAAGAGTTTTCTCACACCCTCCTATCTCAGCTTTGCTGTAGTACCTCCTGAACTGTGTGCTCCACAAGGGCTACATAGCTAATCACTGGG
>NDGM011175786.1:0-14001 GCA_002564305.1 Octomys mimax | reverse complement strand
CCCCACCCCATGACTGCATGAGGCTTTGGGGGGACAACTAGACACAAACCATAACAAGCATCATGGCAGAAGCATGAGGACACAGCATAGTAAGCTACTCATGATGGCCAGAAATAAGAACACAACTGAGGAGCACCAGAGAGGAGGAGACCAAGGACCTGATACAGACTCTGCGGTCATGTCCCCATGACCCTGTCAGACACATCCAGAAGTCTGCTTCACTAGTCTCTCCAGCCAATTAGTTTGACAATCAAGATTAAATGTTATAATGCCTGTCATGTTTGTTGAGAGTATTCTGCTGTTCTTTATGTTGCTTGATGAAGATGGCCATTGATTTGGGAGGTTGATGTGCTGTGATGTTGGTGTCCTTGTTCATTGTGTGATATGACTGGCTGTGGTGCACTTTGGTTGTAGAACTGTGATATTCTGGCATGCTCTGTATGGGAGATTGTCGTCCAGACACTCTCCGTAGCTGTCACAACATTGAGATCTTTCAACCAAGACACCAGAATGATCTTTGCCTGTTTCTTGCACAGTCTTGCTGTTAAGATAACCTATCCTTTGCTGAATCTGCTGCTCATTCCACCTTTGGCTTCTCAGTGATTTCTAGTATTGGAGGTCAGCACTTCCAGGACTTGCCTGTGCTTGTAATAGAACCATATGTAACCTGAAATATCCTACATCATCCTCATGTTGGAAGCCCTGACTAGGCCTATGTGTTTAGGGAGTTTTGTCAGAAATAATTTTTAGCTTTCAGTATTTAAATGAATGATATTTACTGTTATTAAAATATCACTCAAATATATATATTGTCTAGTATTTAGGGATAGGAACTAGTTTTGAAAAAAAACCCTGATATTGCATATTAATGATCTTGCTAGTTAAAAATATACTACATTTGGCCATAAAAAGAACTCTATGCCTTTTTCTGAAGGTCTCTCTTTGCCCTTTTGGTAATATCCTTCTTGATCTTTTAAATCTTTTTTTGTGATCTTTTAGTTTAGCATCAGTATCTGTGCAATAGCTTTGTTTTCTGTCTCTCTACCTTGAGTTTGGAGTGTCCATTAAACTTAGTTGTGTTTTGAGTCTCTTTTGGTCCCTTCAAAATGTATCATGTCCTGGGCCTAATGCTCATGCCTCATTGTTCTGTGCTTATCTTTACCTAGTGCCTGCTCCAATCTAGCAAATTCTACTCTTTCGTCTTTTCCCCTCTGCTCTCTCTACAGATTATACCCTGGCACAGTTCATAATCATTGGTGATGGAGCTGTCATGGACATAATTATTTTCTTTGTATTTTAAGCATGTATTTGAAATAAGACAAAACATATTATTAAATCAGAAATTATAGAATATGACCAATAACAATGCTGCACGACTAAAACAGCATCTTGAACAAGGAAGATTCGAGGGAAATTAAAATGTCAAGCATAGAATGCGTAGATTTAACAATAAGAGATAAAGTCAGGTCTTTTCATCACTAAAAAGAATAACAGACAATCCAAAATGATAAATGAGACAGATACTTAGGATGTGGAAGTGGTTTTAAATAGTTTTTGGTAACTCATTAATGCATAATAATTTTGATCAAAGTTATCTGATAACAGAAAAAATCATTACTTTGCCACGGAAAACAGAAGCAAAATGTTCTCCTTTTCAATTTCTCAGATGATAACAACATAACTTTTCTCAGTATCAGGAAGGTGCTCCATTTGTTTACTAATAGACGCAGTTTTGCTGAACACTTTCCCTTCAAAATGATCAAGACTTGTGAAGAAAATGGATCAAAGTAAAAGATAAAAATCTTTTCAAGGACTGGCAAGATAGCTCAGCGGACTAAGTGCCTGCTCTGATAAGCATAGGAGCCAGGGTTGAATTCCCAGTCCCACGTGTAGTGCCGGCCCCACGCCAGGGTCACGCTGAGCTGGCGAAGGAGTCTAGGCATGGTGGTACACATCTGTAATCCCAGTGATGAGGACACTGAAAATAGGAAGATCAGTACAAGTACAAGTTGTGTGGTGAGACCCTGTACCAAATACATTACAAAAAAGAAAAAAAAAACCACCTTTTCAGGCAGTAATGAGATATACTCACATTAGAGTCCCAAATATTGATCTAATTATAACTTTTAGTTTTATATGTAAAACACAATAGATTGTTCTATGATAATTAAATTTTTTACTTAGAAAACTGTACATCATTCTATGTCCCTTATATGTATTTCACAGAGCATTTATAGAACAAAGGTTTCCTGTTATGGAAAAAATTATTCTGCATTTTCTAAGTCTGTTTGGATAACAAATTTTTTAAGACTTTCCATCCAAATGACAAATGATAAGAAGTTTGTAATGCATTGTTAATTCATCCTGAGATGAAGTCCCATCATAAGTTACATGTTCACCTATTTTCTGCCTTTGAAGCACATAAACTTGTTTTTCTCTGAGAGTCTTGGTGGAATGAATTTAATGTGTTGATATTTTTGCTTTTAAAATATTTTGCACAATGTTTGCTTTACGTTGCTCCATACCTACATTAGAGGTTTGACCATGAAAATATTTACAGTGGGAGCATTATCTTTCTGTTTACATTTTTGTTATTGCAGTTGCTGTCATCTTCATGCTTGTGTTACTTCTCAGGGCAGTGAACCAGCTAACTACAGCATCTCCTAAATATCTATTTTGAGAGCAAGAGTCTTTCTCTCTGTGTTGGTAGAAATGGAATTTATCTATAAAAATTGACAACTGAATTTCATCTTCCCCTCAGGTGGTTTCCTAATTATAATTTGTTCTGGGCAGTGTCAGGAAATAGAAGAATAGAAAAAGAAAATCTCCTCTAGTGCTTCAAAGCAAACAGGATCAGGGCATCCAGGGAGCCAAGGAAAATCACACTGGGCATAACTCAAAGGCACTGGCTGATTGTAAAGATACTATTTGGGAAAGTTACTCAGGTGGTTAAATCTAGCTCCGGCAGGAAGTGACCTTGAATAATGATGAACTCAGTGATTTCTACCCCAAAACATGCTGTTGCTCTGCTGCTATGTTAGGATTTGAAATTGGCTTTCTGAATGTGTGATCCATTACCATAGTGTTACACCAAAACTCTCGTTTATTACTAGTCAGAGGAGATCATACATGGGGCACTTAGACATAGATGTAGCACAGTGACATGAAAATCACCCCTGTTATCTTAATTGCCATGCTTTGAAAACAGCTGGGAGACTCTAATCATGTGTGAAACTTAAAGTTTTCTAGACTGTGATGGTAGAATTTGTCTGGTGGTTGAAAAATTGAGGTGACTTGGCTATGACTTAGCATATTTAAATTGCATAGTTCTCCAAAATATGTGAGAAAGGAGGAATACTGAGGTAATTACAGATAATATCAGGGGTCCTCAATTAAAAAGTTACAACATACTAAGATAGAAGGCAATGTTTTCAGGAGAAGCTATCTGAGTTAACTCTCTCTCTCTCTCTCTCTCTCTCTCTCTCTCTCTCTCTCTGTCACTCCATCTAAGTTTTTCTTTCTTTGGGTTAATTTTTTTTCCCTTTCATATATTTCTGTTTCTGTCTCATCCCTGTGATTTTTCTCCATTTATTTCTCATGGCCAATGAAGTAAGTCTGCTAAAATATTTGGATACACTCTGAGATATCAGAAAAGAGAGGCACACAGGTCTATTTTAACAGGTTGAGTAAATCTCCATTATGTAAATGCTCTTTAGAGAAGTTATATAAAAGATGGACAGGGGCCAAATCCATGAGCTCTTGGCTAGTAGCTACAAACTACTCTAAATTGATATGATGTCATCTTTTAAGAGCCCATCATTTCACACACAAAAATGATGTCACTTGTGAAACGATCCATTACTGGCCTTGCATTGTGAATGGGGAAGTAGTACTTGGAGTCATTCTTCCATTCGAAGCTCAAGTAAGCAGTATGTTATTATTTGAAGCTGTATTTGTCCCTCAGTTAAGTGTCTGAAGAAGAGAGATCATGTCCATTTGTGTTCCAGTATCTTCCTTAGTGCCAATGAAGTGCCCAGGAAGCCAAAGTAGAGGGGTCAGATCAGATTACCTCTTCATATGGAGAGATTCACAACCACCACAGAGAAAGTGGTTGCTAGTATTTAGCATCATGCATGGGGCCACTTGAATATCTATGGTGCTCCTCTTCTCACACATGCTGTAGTTAATATTTCATCACTGTTTTTCCTTGTCAATAATATATGATAAATTTAAGATGGTTACTTTCTACTCCAGGGCCAGCTCTCTTTTGAAAATCTGGTTATATCTCATGGGCTATACTATAGATTACAGATTTATATTTCATACTAATATACTGAGTAGAAGGGATATTCTTTAAATTATGAGTATAACAGGAGTGGGTTTTGTATACACTACACACACCTAAATAAGGATTGTAAAAAATATTTTGTTTCAAACACAAGAGGAACTAGTTTGGAAGCTTCTGACATTTTACTTGTTTTTAATGCTGTCTGCTTAACCAAAATGAACAGATCAAAAATGATAAGTGTTAGGCAAATTCTTTATGAGACATGCAGTAGTCCAAGTTCTATTATATGCTTATTGATTTTAATGTGGCATTATATTAAGATTAGAATGAAAAGTGGACCATTTGTTCAAGGATATCATTGAGCCAACTTGGGTAAAAAGGATTTTTTCAAGTTGGAAGCAGTCACTGTATGAGTTTAGAGAAAGAAAGGCAAAAGATGGCCAAGAAATGTTTAAGAGTTCAATTTTTCATGGGTTATTAAAAATGTCTGGGGGAAATAAATTACAGCTATTGGTGGAACATTTGAAGACATTCTTTACTTGGCATAAAAATTCTTCTAAAAATTTTTAAAGATAATGAAAATGTTTAGCACCTAGAGTTATTTTCAGAATGTATTCACTCACTGTAATGAATGAAACATACCTTCATTGTTTTGATTATGCTTTTAACTGGGAAATTATCTTTCACTCTTTCAATTTTATTTTCTATGCATGAATATAAACATGACTCACATCTACCTCTTGGAAACTAAACACCTAATACTTAAAAGCTCATTGCCCCATACACACAGTCTCAGTAGAATGATGTGTTCAGTCTGTTATGGTTTGCATCCAGTTGTCCCCACAAAGCCTCATGCAGTCATTGGGGGTGTTTTCTGGTTTGTGATTAATTCATGATCCAATGCTGGGATTATGAGTATGAGTACTGCACCCACCCTGGGGCAGATAATCTGCACACAAATATAAAGAAGGAAGAGAGGATTGCTAGCTGCTGCAGCTGCTGCTCCCTGCTTTGCTCTTTGATGTTTCTGCCACCATGAACTGCTGCCCTCTGCCATGTGCCACTCTACCTTAGAGCCAGCGAAGTATGGACTGAAACCTTCACTAACTGTGAGCTAAATAAACCTTTACGTCCTTAATTTGAGGTGTAGGGTATTTTGTCCCAGCAATGAGGAAAAAGTAACAGAGACACAATCTCGCAGATTTGTTGTGACAAGTTATGGATCTAGATATTTTCCTGTCCTTCTTAGCAAAGAAATCAAGAATTATGACTTTTTAATTGCTCAAAGTGGAGTGGATTAAGAGTGCATTCCTTTAATCCATGGAAAGATATCATGGTAAAAAAGAACATAGGAATCTCAATAAGTTATTACAAAGTTGCCTTTCAGTTGAGGTTGGAAGCAAATGTTATTTTTTGAATGATTTTAAAATTTTCTATATTAAAGTACTTTTATAGTGTTTTCTGGGACAGAGGTAAATGTTCCTAGGAAACATTTGTAGATGTTCACAGAAGAAATGGGAAGTTAAGAGGGATGTGCCAACAGCAGTGCACAAATTTGTTCCTGGAATGTTTTGCTGAAATAACTCTCTTTGGGGCCACTCATTTCAAAGTGTTCCTAAGGCAATATGGCCTTGATATCGTTTATTACTTATAGTAAACTTATAATTAATATCTTACTAGTAAATTATGGCCTGTTAACTTTGACTTCTTTGCCCTTTAGGTAGTTATTTTAAAGATTGGTCTAACCACCCATGCTTTATGAAATTTCAAGTTTCCTGTTCTAGATTTGCATCTGATAAATTCTTATCCACCCCTTATGATAGTAGAAAATGTTATATATTCTTGCTTTATTCTTCTTCCTTACTCATATCCTTAATTTTCTTTGAAGTGATAGCATGTATGACTAAATAATTAAATTTTTTATCAATAATTTCTTCTAGCTAGATGTGACTAAAAGAACATTTTGTGCAATGGTACAAATAGGTGAAAATGTGTGTGAGTGAAAAGCAAGGTGTCCTAGAAGGATTTCACTCACCTGGAATATGTGCTTCCTTGTATCTGTCCACATCTACCTTATCACTTCCTGGCTCATGACATAATTGTTAATGTTACAGCATAAATTTGAGACTACACATAACATGCTAGGATGTAAAGCGGTCATACAAGAACTCTGGGTTTGTAGAAGCCCATACTGCTCCCACAGCTCTAGATTGCTTATTGGATGACTTATTTTGCAAGAGGAGACAGGTACATTGTAAGCAACTGTTATTTTGCACCTTTTATTTTGGGGATCAAACTAGTTCAGAATCAAAACGGTATAATACTTAAAATGAATGATTTAAACATTTTTGAAATAAACTATATTAAGGGACTAAATACTGTGACAGGACAGTATAGAAGCAGGTATGGAATAAAACTGTGATGTTAATTTTTGCTCAGAAATTCTTGTCATTGTGAATTTAGAGAATTGCTTTTCTCCTTGGGACATTATATTTCTTTATATAAATGTAGAAATGTGGCTCCATTTACAGGGACTTCTCTTTCCTGACTGTTAGAGACATTTTGTTCTGACTAATGTCCTCCATCATGCCAGGTCTAAAGAACAAGATCAGCAAGAGAACAAAGTGTATAGATACAGTCAAGATCCACTGTCAATAAGAACCCATGCATTATAGGAGAGACCAGCAGCTGTTTCTCAAAATCCTCCCTGAAGTCAACTTATAAATACAGCCTGGCAGTGCTGCCACAGAGAACATCCTCTCTCTCCCTCAGTCTCCTCTGGAAAGAGTCACCCTGAAATCCAATTACATGTAAAAAGACGCAAACATTGCAATTTGGAAGATAATATGGCGGCAGGTGATGTGACAGCTGAAGTTGAAATCACTGGATTTAGGGCAGGAGTACTGAGAATGGTAAACTCTGGAACAAATCAATATTTTTAAAAATGTGCAGTGCAGAGATCCTGCTGGGCTACACCACACTGACAAATAGCTTGGAAGCTTTACACTTGGAATTTTCTCGCCATCTCCTCCCTCTCTGCCTTACTCACACACATACACATATAATGAAAGTATCAGAATCTATTTACCCTGAGTGAACTTCACTAATATTGTATATCTGATGAATAATTTCTAATACATAAACAAGAGTTTCTGAGAAGAAAAGATTACCACCTTTTTTGATGCCATACTTGGTTCAAAAATCTACATTGTTTTGTAAAAGTATTTAGCCCCTTATTATGATAGATTTCAAAATTTCAAGGCTTTCCATTTCTTTTTACCTTTCCTTTTCTTGCAAAACTATACATGAATTATGAAGAACAGAAAACAAAAACTGAAGACAAATGTTCATCTTTGCGGCTACCAACAACACACATGACCTGTAGGAGCGAAGGTCCTGTTATCACACTGTGCAATTCCTTATTCTCCTTAACCACAGGCAACAGCCTACTTTAGGCAGAAAATGGCATAATGAATATCTTTTGTCACAGAGATCTTGTTGAAAAGTAAGTGCCACTTTCTCTAATTGGATCCTAGTTGAGTGGTGCTGGAATCTGAGGGAAAGAGTCCTGTAGTTTTATACTGGAGCTGTTCGGTATTTGAGTGCTCTTGTATATTCCCATCTATTGCTCCAAAGAGTACAACAATGTGTGCTAGAAAGATTTGTATACTTTAATAGTTGGGAAGAGTAATAAATATAATCATTGAAGACACAAAATAAATTTTGATAGATATGTTGTTCGAGAGATATGTTGTCCTCCTGCCACCTCCTATTTTGGGGGATGAAAATCAAATGGAATTATAGATATTGCCCTCAAGCTAGACAAGTTTCCTTAATTTCCATAAAGGAAGTAAACTTCTTGATTACCCTTTACTGAGAAAGATGCTTCTTTTCTCTGTGGTTAAAGGAAAATGGCCTCTATTGATGAAATTAGTGCCAATCCCAACTCGTGGTTACAACTTTCCCAACCTTCCAGTTTTCTCCCTTCAGCGACTTGTTAATGCTTTTTATTTATTTATTTATTTATTTATTGGCAGAACCACGGATTGAACTCAGGCCCTTGTGCTTACCAGGCAAATGCTTATTCTACTGAGCTATCTCCCTGGCCCCTGTTAGTGTTTTTTAGAATAGTGTTCCTCACCAATGTGATCTTGACATACAATAATCATATGTAAGACAAATATTTTGGGGGAATCAGGAATTATGATATATACATCCTTTCTAAAAGCTCCATATTCTATTATTCTCTCTCATTTGATGAGTAACAATACCTGAACACATAGAGTTTTTCATGCGTTTTTTTAATAAACCTGGGTGCATACAAACACATACAAAGTCAGGTAATTACTGGATCTATAATACATACAATATATAGGTTAAAAAATTGAAGACCATAACTGGTCACTCATTACTAATTTGGTATTTTATTGTGTGAATTAAATAAGAAAAACTAATTACTATGCAAAAATCTTATGAATTGTCTTTTTTATATTAATAAATAAATGTTAAATAGTCATTCAATTAGAGTACAAGGTGTATAAAAGCTAAAATGAAAAGGTATAATTTTCCTTTGTTCTGCAGGGGAAAGAAAGTAAGGGTTTTTTTTAATAGTAAGCCTCTTTCAAGGAATCAAAAGATTAACAGAGATTTAACATCACTCTGTTTCTTAAAATATGTACATCTATGTTTTGTGTGTGTGTGTGTGTGTGTGTGTGTGTAATCAAACTAAGGGATGCTTTAACACTGAACTTTATCTACACCCATATTCTGTTTTGTTTTGGTTCTCACTAAATTTCTCTAGTGTGACCAAAATTTGCAGTCTCCCTGGCTAGCTTCCCCCAGTTTGGGGATTATAGGCATACACCACTGTGTTGGTTTATATCTATGATCTCATGCAGTAAGAATGAATTCTTCCAGAGCTCTACCTGATCCAAAAGTGATTCTGATTTATAAAGGAAAGATTGTATTATTTTCAGTAGCATTTTGGGTACTTTCTTATCTACTAACTTTTTGAAAACTTGAATGAATGTAGGGCATCTATGAAGTTGAGTAGTGTATTCATTTAAATATAATACTCCATTTTCAACCATCCTGAACAATCAAGACTTCTTAAAAACTAGAACATACCTATTACAGTGGAAATTGTTCTCAGAAAGAAAATAATCTGTGTTCAATTTTATTCTCTCCCCGGGAATAGTATCTCTTCATTTTAAGTTCCTGGCTCATTCACAAACGGGACTAAGCATTTCAGTGATTCCTACTGTGCCTTCCTCTGACAAAAGAGGTCATTGAAAGTGGCTGGGAAGCACAAGGTGGTGACAACTGGGAAATATTGGCATCTAAGGGAAATGAGGAGAATGTGGAGAGTCAATGTGACACTAAAATAGCTACTTTGTTTTTCACTTTGAGATTGTGCCACTAGGTTGATTGTCCTTTCTTACAGACTTCTAGCCTGGTAGTCTGAATGTGTTGATCTTTCCTCCTTCATCTGCATCTGCTGTACAAATACACAAGAACACACATGCACACATGCACACACACACGTACATGTACACACATGCACATGGATGCACACACCAGGTCATTGCTAGAGACATGCTCCACCGGTGAACACACTTGTAAAGGCCAGGAGTGCTTCTATCCACCTCGTATTGTATAATTTGGCTGCTTTCCATTCTACAACAAAGTACTGTCTGACCCCTAATGTCAGCAGTGCTGAGTATGAGAATCCCTATCCTACAAAGTTAACATTTACATTAACAAACGACCTCCAGTGGCAGTCTTTAGGGTTTAGTAAACCAAACTTCTAGGCTTAAGATTCCAGTCCTGAGGCCTGGAAGAGATCTAACGTCCTATCTAATAAATACTTTAAAAAGTTAAAAATAATTCCTTTACTCTGTTCATGTTTGTGTCTCCAAATACAGTTATCTACAAAGATTATGGCTCAGTGATATACATAGGTGGTTAGAACTAGGAAGAACCTCAAGATCATAAATATTATTTCCCTGGATGTTGTTTCCTTTTCTTCACTCTTCTAGGAAAATGCATTTCTATAATGTGTCTGGCTCCAAATTTGGAGAGAAGGATCTCATGGTGCAGTGTTACCAAATACTGTGGGATAGAGGAGAAAGCATTTCTGTAATATAAGTTGCCCTCAGAACACCTGTTTTCACAATACACACACATACAACCCCTTACACATTTATAATTAGGAAGCCTATCTAAGCAAATAGGTCCAGACAAAGAACATGGTGTGTTAGTACGGTAAGCCAAATTTACATTTCTTATTTCATGATATATCCTCAGCTTATATGATTAACACTATCTTATGGATAAGGAAGTAGTTATGGAGAGTTCACTTAGCTTCACAGGAGCCCCATATGTAGTTGATAGTTCATCTTTTGTTCAGAACCGACCACTTATCAGTCTCAGCTTTTTCCTTACTTTTTGTTTCATAAAAATGGGATGACACACGTTCTACATTTTGTCTCTGTGTGCCTAACTCTTGTCACCTATAGGGTAAGTAAGATCCTCAAGTGTATTAGCCGCTTTTCTACTGCTAAGGCAAACTACCTGGCTTACCCAATTTGAAGGAAGAGAGCCTTAGTTTGGCTCATGGTTTCAGAGACCTTAGACCTGTTTGCTAAGTCAGTTTGCTCCAAAGCAGAAATATCAGTGGGGAAAGCCCTGCTGAAGGAAGGCTACTCACCTCAGGGCAGCCAGCAAGCAGTCAAAGCAAGAAACACCCTAGAAAAACCACAGTCTCCAGCATTACACCCGGTGCTGTATTTCCTTCAAGTGGGTCTTCTCAACCATGAGTGAACTCATCAAAGGACAGGGCTATTGCTGTGTGGAGCACCTTCACAGTCCATTCAGCTGCATAAGTGCCTCTTAGTGCAATCAAGGTGGCAATCAAGATTTGCTGTCAGTCTAGAATTCCTCACTTTCCCCTGGCAAAATAAAGTTCACTTTCATTATCATATTTATTAGTAACCACAGCTTTGTAGCATTGCTTCTGTCAGACATTTCAATAAGAATAGCTTCATTTACACATTTTGATGGAAACTTGATATTCAGTCTCACTAATTCATGTGCATCTGTGTCAGGTCATATAGCTCCTCTTAAATGAATTTGCTAACTAAAGGGATTCTGTTTTTGAATTGGCCAGTCTATGTCACCTGTGGTAACATTTGAATTCTGAATATACTCATCTCTCTAAAACACAGTAAGCCAGGAAGGAGGAAGAGGATTTCCTCAAAGCAAATTATTGCAAATGAATAAAAGACTGACTATGACAATAATGTTTGTACCTGTTATGGGTCATTGTAAAAGATTCATGGGATCATATATATGAAGTTCTTCACATCTCAAGGTGCAGTCCATATACAAATTTAATAAAAAATAATACAAACAATAACCACTAGTACTTTTTAAAAACATAACTTGATGAATATGACTTATAATCTGCATGTAAGTGATTTGGCTATCAATAAAATAGTGGCCAACCATTCACAGAATATTGAGGAAGATTGGTGTTAAACAATTAAAGAAATGAAAGACAAAAGGAAAAATGTTCTAATAATTGATGATACTTTTAATCCTGTATGTAATGTTGTATATAAATTTTAAATTTATTCAAGAGTTGTAGTCATTCCCCAGTAACCAGAAGTGAATATATACTGCTGAAAATCAGAATCACTGCCCGGTCATGCTCGTATGAGCAGAGATGGTCTCCACAGAGAATGTAATTATAAATTGAAGGGAGTGATGCTTCAAAGAATGAGCCTAAAAGGTTTATTCAACCATTTTCCCTTTTTGGAGGATCCATATCAATAAAGCTTAATAAGAAGTAAGAGTGAAATTACTGCTCACTGTGAACTTAATAATGCCCTACTGGGAGTTCATTAATATCTCTACAGGTACACTGAAGCATTATCTTAATTGCACATGATACTTCCAAAAATTGTCTTTTACAAGTTTTGTAGAAACTGCCCTCCGGAACAAGTGTTAGTACATTTTGTATCACTTTTTCTGCCCATTAAAATTTTCTAGGAACAAAGAAACCTCATTCACTTTTCCAAAAATAAGATGTTGCCCTCACGGCCGACCTTGTCATCACCTTTGTTCTTATGAAGAGGAAGACTAAAATATAAAGAAGAATAAGATTCGTATATTGAAACTCTTCTTCACTGATGTAAATATTCTATAATATACTTCATCGAAAATTAAGTTTGTGTGAGAGAAGAATTTGAAGTTGAATGTGGAAAACATTTGTATTAATGTAATCAAAAATACATCTAGACAAGGGTCTTCAGTAATTTTGAGAGATGTTGACAATAAGATGATTAAATGGGTATATTTCCACACTTGATATTAAATGGGTATATATTCCAAACTTTGCTTAATGGCAATTAACTATTAGTAATATGCTCGATAATTCAAATGTAATGATGCCTCACATACTCTTACTCAGTTTTCTTATTTTGACTTAACAATAGTAAAATTAACATAAGGAAAATTTATTTAGCTACAAGGAGGTCCCAGGATCCCAAATAACACATTCCCTATGTTAGCTGCCAACCTCTTTCCTGAGGGGACTGAAGCTAAGGAAGTAGTAGGGCAACCCGTTTATAATGAAAAATCTTAGAAGATGGAATGGAAAAAAAAATGGAATCTGAAGTGCTATAGTGTGTGTGTGTGTGTGTGTGTGTGTGTGTGTGTGAGAGAGAGCGAGAGAGAGAGAGAGAGAGAGACAGACAGAGACAGAGACAGAGAGTGGCCTCTGATTCTCTTATCTTTGCATTTTCATCCAAATGTCGGCTTTCCTTGTGCTTTGTTCTAATGAAAAGTATGGAAATCCTAGAAACAGTGTGAGAAGGAAAAGGATGAGAAAAACGTTTCCAGCATACCTGGAGCTGGCTCCTCAGAAATGAGAGGGCTCTCTGTGGCCACACCAACCATGTAGTTGGGAGACACACCACAGGACTCTTATTTTATTTCTTTCTTTCATATATTTACTGGCTTCCTCATTCCTTCAACAAGTGTTTAGCCTGTTGCATCTCTCTCCAGTAGCGTGCTTTCCCATGGTGAAAGATAATGAATAAGGTCTTTGCCTTCCATGAGGTTAAGTATTCTCAAAGAAGGGAGAGAATAATAAACAGATGATCCTAGAAATAATTCTGCTTGAGACCTGAGAAAACTACCATCTTAGAAGAACTTGTCAGTTGCCCTTTCTGTAAACTCGCTGTCCTACAGGGCAAATGTGGGCACTTTAGGAGCGAGCCTGCAGCACCTCCTAGTGATTGCTGTGTGCTGCCAGTGATGTAATTTAATGTTTAGTTCCTCAAAATATTTCAAGCACTCTAATCACTTGTATTGGTGATACATGAATATGGATGTCCCTAAAGTGTTTATGTGTCTTCTATAAGATATTTTCTCATCTATTTTGATTGTTTTTCAAGTTGATTTTCCCTTAGCTGTGTTTTGTCTTCATCTAGAGAAACTTTAAAGAAATTATATTTGCATGACTATGTTAAAGATTAAATTAGAAATAAAATTGACAATATTTTTATTTTAAAAAATAAGGTAAAAGTTGGGGTGTGTTACATCTGATTGTTTACCAAAAAACGAGCTTAATTGCTGTTTTTATTCCCTCTTTAGTTTCTGTGGTTTAACTATGGCCATAAAAATTGATCTCAATACAAAATTTAAAT
>NDGM011175785.1:0-14702 GCA_002564305.1 Octomys mimax | reverse complement strand
CACAAAAAGGTTTTTATTTGTACTAAGATGTTACCACTTTTGACAAAAGCTTAAAGTTTTCATGTTTCAAAGTAAAACTAGCAATGTGACTTCACAACACACTGTACGGTAGCTTCACTTATTGCGAGGGCTGCTTTAATAAAACAGGATGATCCATGGAAGGCAAAAAAGAATTTTTATGATCCCAAGAATAGTTACTTCTAATAATCTAAGTCAGGTTATATTTGATTCATTCATTGTTTTAAATGTGTGTGTGTGTGGGGGCAGGAATCTAACTCGGGGCCTCACACTAAGCTGCATGCTCAGCACCATCCTGTTAATCTTATGCTCTGGTGCTATTTCTGTCTTTTCTCTTATCTTTAAATTACATACATGAGCTTTCTTTTCCAAGTTAATTATAATTTTTGAATTTCTGCTGAAATCTTTTCATGTTCTAACAGCTGTTTATTTTTCCGTCTCTGGGCACTGTCAGGTTGCCACTTGTGATTACATTTTCTTATCTATTTCCCAGGTATTTATTGCATGATAACTACCTATTAGGCATCATAGTTTATGGAGAAGATAGAAAAGAAAATCAGTGTTATGGCTTATTTCTAGTTGTCCCCTCAGAGCCTCATGCAATCATGGGACAGGGACTTCCAGAGTTTGAGATTAATTTGTGATCAAGACTGGGATTATGGGGGCCGGGGAGATAGCTCAGTAGAATAAGTGCTTGCCTGGCAAGTTCAATCCCAGGTTCTGAAAAAAAAAAAAAGACTGAGATTATGGATCTTAATACTCTGGGATTATAGTGTGAGTTCTATACCCAGCCTGGAGCATTTGGCCTGAGTGCAAATTAAGGAAGACAGACTTGTTCTCTGTCACTGTCGTTGCTGCTACTCCTCCCTTTTGCTCTCTCTTGCTGTTCTGCTGCCTTCTACTTACTGCCATGAGCTGCTGTGTGGTGCTCTGCCTTGGAGCCAACTGAGCATGGACTGAAACCTCCAGGAACTGTGAGCTAAATAAAGCTTTCATTTTAAAACACCATTTTGGGTGTCAGGTATTTGTCCTAGCAACAAGAGAAGAGTAACTTAGACACTCAGGTAGTTCCTGGTGTCATCTGAACATTCAGATAAACATGTACATCACGCATGTGTGACAGTCAAGTTTAGTTGTCAACTTGATTGACTTAGGAGTTCCCGAGGAGATTGGTAGAACACATTTGTGCGTGTGGCTGGGTGGGCCATGGAGATGTGACCTTGGTTGCTAGACACATTCCTGGCCTCTTCCTCTCTGGCACCATTTTCTTCCTCTCCTTCCCAGCTGCTAGGAACTAAGCAGCTTTTCTTCTCTGTGACATCTGCATTGAAAGTGACCATCGAGCAAATCCTCAGCAACTGTGAAGCAAATAAACCTCCCTCATTTAGCTTGTGAATGTCAGGCGCTTTGTCCGTCGGGCCACGCTGCCTCGTACCATGCACATGATCCTGAAATAAGCTGGTCTAAGGCGTCCACAATGTGAAGCAAGAAGGAGCCTGCCCAAACACTTCCCCTCTCTATGCCAACTGCACTTTGTTAAAAAAAAATTAGAAAAGGCAAAACTCTTTTTATTATAAAATATCTAGAAAAGTACACAAATCATATCTGAACTTTGTAATGAAATTTAGACAGTGGCTAAACTCAGGTATCAGCACACTAAAAAGTAGGGTATTAGCAGTGCCTCAGAGGCCTTCCTGTAGTCTTTTCCCACTTTATCTTCTCAAAGATAAAATCAGTGTGGGTTTTTAACACAATAGTTTGATTTGGCCTATTTTTGAATTTGACAAATTTTCTTTACTATGATGTGCATTTGTAGAGTGGTTTCACCTTTGGACTGTGACTAACAGAGTAGCTATTAATAATCTTATCTTAAAATGTATTTAATATATGATCTACAGGGTCTCACTACACAGGGATTCATAATGATTCTCCTGTTTTCAGCCTCCCAGGTGCTGGGATTACAGGTATGCACCACTGTGCCCAGTCTCAATCACCTTCTCAGTGTGCCCCAGAAACGGGCCTAGCATGGCATGTTGGGGATCGAGCCCCAATCCCTGAGTGCTATTAATAATCTTGGTGGTTTTCTGTGATTACTATTTTTGTGTATAAGAGATGCATCACTGAGTTATATGGGATCTACCTATGCATTGTTCTAGTACAAGTTATCACGCAACTTTCCGAAGGGATTCTTCAGATTTTTATCAGTAATACCAAAGAAGAGCCAATAGCTTTGAGCTGTTCCTGATTTTGATTTTTATAATTTAGTTGTATGAACTAAAATTTAAATGCATAAGTACTATTTTTCTATAACTAGAATTTAAAATCAATAGTGAATAAGCCTGGTATGGTGGTGCAAGCCCAGCCTGAGCAAATTAGCAAGATCCTTAAAAAAAATTTGTAAACAGGTGTGGGGGATCAAGACTGCTGTAAAGGCTTTGTCCCTAATACTGCAGAGAGAGAGAGAGAGAGAGAGAGAGAGAGAGAGAGAGAGAGAGAACCAGGACAAGCTTGTTTCAGGTACTTACTGTGTATTTTAGCTTGTCTTTCTTCACATTACTTGAAATACTATGTTTAAATTATATTGAACTTTTTGTATTATAACTTGACATAATGTTCTTTTCTTTCTTTCTTCCTTCTTCCTCTAGCAGCTTTAACTAGATATTTTTTCTGCCCTCCACTATGTCTAATATAAATACAAGGGCCCTCTACTTCTTCTTGGTCTTTATGTCTTATTACCAAATTAAAAAAAAAAATAACTGTCTTACTTTGCAACAGTTTTAGGAATACAGAAATAGTTTCATGAGAGCACAGTTTCCTTTATTGACATCTCATATAGCCATGATTCATTTGTCAAAACTAAGAAACTAATCTTAGTGCTTTTTTGTAAACTCTAGAATTCATTTGTATTTCCCAAGATTTTCTGCTATTCCTGCACTTTTTTTTCTGTCTTGTGTTTCAGTCTAGGAAACTGCAATTTTTAAAATCACTATTGGGCCCAAGGAGACAGCTCAGTAGAATAAGCACTTGCCTGGCAAACGCAGGGTCCTGAGTTCAATCCCCAGTACTGAAAAAAAAAATCACTATGTTTACTTGTTTTTTTCCATTCTAAGACAGTTTTTAGTATTTCATTGTTTTCAATGAACTTGACAGTTTCTAGTACTATTTATTAGTGCTGTATTTTGGAGGATGTCCTGTCATATTTTTAATGGGATTCTCAGATTTAGGGAAGATTTCACAGAGGTGATTTATCCTTTATTTCACATAAATTCAGGAATTACAAAAGAGAACCTTACATCTTCAATGACAAAAACTTTCCTCACTTGGGTATAGTAGTTTCTGTATTGGCAATTCATTGTTTTTCTCTTTTCCAGTTTGTAGATACAAGTTAAAATTTCCAATTTATACTCACAATTTTTCCTAATGCTGAAAACTATTCCTGGAGATCAGGTATGCTGGGCATATTCTGTCCCACTAAGCCACAGTCTCACCCATTCTTTTTTTTTTGGGGGGGGGCGGGAAATTGGGGATTGAACTCAGGTTCCTGTGCTTGCTAGGCAAGTACTAATTCCATTGAGCCATCTCCCCAGCCCCTCACCCATTCATTTTTAAATTCTGTAGTAAGCAGAATTTTAAGATGTGCTCTACAGTTCCCACCCCTGAGTGGATTCCCCACATACACTCACTGCCCTTTGGGTGTGGACCTGACAGTTGAATATAATGGATGTGATTTTATTGTACCATATGAGAATAGACGGAGACTGTCTGCTTCATTTGTGAAGCTGAGCCTCTATAGTAAGAGAGGCTCACTGCTGAGATCTGAGAGTGCCCTCTGCTGTGGTTTGGGTCCCAGAAGTTGCCCCAAAGCCTCTTGCGCTTAGAGGTGGGGCTTGTGAGTGATAATTGGATTATGAGGTCACCACAGCTGACTTGATGTTAGAAAGTGAAGGTAAAGCTTGGTTAGAGGCAGATCACAGGATGGGGAAGGCATGATTCTCCCCAAATATTCCCTTCTCTCCTGGTTTCATGTGGGCAATGTTCCTCTGCTATGTCCCTTGGTCAGGCTCTCTGCTTGGAGTCAACTGATCACAGACATCTAAAACTGTAAGCCAAAATAAAACTCTCCTCCTCTAAATTGTGAATGGTGCATATTGTACTTCAGCAATAATAAAATTGACTAAGACAGATTTTGGCACCAGAGAAGTGGGTTTGTTTCTGTGACTGCTTGACCATGTGGTTTAGAAGCCTTTAGAGTTGATTCATGGGAGAAGTTTGGAAATATTTTGGGATACCAGCTAGAGATGTTCTGAACGCTATAAAATAAGCTTGATAGGTGATTTTGGTCAAAGCTCAAGCTACAGTGCTGATAGAAATAGATGGCAAAGGCCAGGCTCCGAAAGCTTCAGTTGAGGACTCCACTGGCAGTTGGACTCAAGATTGTGTCTTGCTCCAGCAAAATACTTGTCTACATTTCACTTGCATCCTAAGCCCATGTGCAACTATGATTAAGGATAGGGGACTTCTCAGTCAAGCAGAGATAATTTCAATGCATCCCAAATTTGAAGCCGTGACACGGGTACCTCTAGCAACTTTTAGCCGTATCTACCCTGTGAAACAACAAAAAAGAAGAGTACTTTGATTGATTTTTCTAGTGTTCAGAAAGCTTATAAAGTTGGGGCACAGGAAAAAGTTGTTCTTGAAATGTTAGCATTAAAATAAAGCCAAGAACTGTGCTTCAGAATATCAAGAAAGATCCACTGGTATAACTCAATAAAATAAACTATACCTCAGCCATCCTAGGCTCAAATGTGCAGTTTCATTTGAAAGGATAGTCCCAGGGTGACTGCTTAAGAAGAATGGCCTAGGTAACGAGTTCTCTAGGATTGTGTTGACAGGACTCAGTCATCCAGGAACTTGGAAGACTCTACAGCCATGACCCAAGGAGTTCAGCTGCTATTGAAACTAGAGACACACCTTGGCATCTGACACCTGACGTGTGGTGCTGGTTTTATTTGTATGCACAACGCAAATGTTCTGAGGCCAGGGAGTTTTCCACTCAGATTTCAGCAGAAGTCTAGAAAACCATGCATGTGGCCCTGAGAGAACAGTGTGTGAAGCTGAGAGAGTGAAACTGAAAGAACAATAAAGACATTTGGAGAGGCCAGAAACATGAAATGTCTGAGGAAAGCTTCTGGCAGTGAGGGAGCCACCCCAAGAGAGAAGCCATATGGACTGCTACCTGCAATGCCATAAGGGTGGGGACATTCAGAGTTCATCTCTTATCTTCCCAACTTGTCCCAGGTTCTTGACACAGAATATACCATCTTTTGTTAGCCCTGCTGTTTTTCAGTATTATTTTGGTATCATATTCTGTTAAACCCCTTGTTCCTCTCTTTTGGAATGTAAACATTTCCCTGTACTTTGTACGGTAACACTGCTAATTTCATAATAGCTCACAACTAAGAGTTTGCCTGGAGTCTCAGAGAAAACTTTGGATTTGGACGTATCAATGTTGAAAGTGTTAAGACCTGACATCTCTTAGAGATGGACTAAATGCATTTGACATAGAGTGATGCATTATTACTTTTTTGAGTCCTGGGGTAGAAAGTTGTGATTTGGATCTTGAATGTTCCTATAGCTTCACGCACTCACAGGTGGGGTTTGTGATGACCAGATTGTGGGGGTACTGCTGGCTTGGCTAGGAGGCGGGGCCTGGATAGAGGTAGGCCACTGTAGGCTTGACCTGAAGGAATGTCTCCTTCAGTGCCTTCCCTTCTCCCTCTTCTTCGTGGCTACCATGGAGGGAGCATCTTTCACCACTCCCTCCTGCTGGGTAATTCCTACCTTGGAGCCAGCCAATTATGACCTGAAGATGTGAGCTGCAATAAACCTCTCCTTCTTCAGATTGCAGACAGGGGCTGTATCTCAGCCGTGAGACAATGAGTAAGACAGCCTCTAAGTGATAGAAGATTTTTTGAGTTAATTTATTATACAATAATAAGAAATTATTTACAAATATTATAGAAAATTAACACAAATGTATAATATAGGTAGCTTTAAATGTGTTTGGGTAGTAACACATTTTCTATGCCAACAAATCAATCCTAAATGTAGAAAAGTAATAGGTAAAAGTCATATATATATATATATATATATATATATATATAATTTTAAATTGTGCTGGGATGTTTATATTCTTAACATCCAAGTAAAATTTGGATAAATTTTTCCTAATACAATTGTTAAAATTTAGAACTCTAGGATTTGTTTTAGATTTAGTTTTCAGTAGATAATTTTTAAAGTGCCTTTGGCTTTTGTTATTTTTTAGAGAAAAAAAAATCTCTTCCAGGGTTTAATTAAACTTCTTACAACATTTAATTATTTCTATTTATTGACTAGAGGCATTCCATTACTTGTTTGAAGTCAGACTTCTTGAATCCACTGATTATGGTTCTAATTTTGGCTAATTGAATTCTACGTCTGAGGAGCAGGCACCAGTTTTTGGATGCAAAATATCATATCATCTCATCAGCAATTTTTAAAAGTACTTTCCTGAATTGTGTGTTTACTAGGTCAGTTTTTATTTGTTTTTCTTATTCTTTTCTTTGTTTCTAGGTATCTTTGGTTACTACAAGCAATCAGTGGTTATTTGTTCATATTTCAGAATTTTAAAACTGATTCCTCACGCCGTGTAGTCAGCATGGATTTCTTCATTTTTATTTTTTTCACCATGAGTTGCCTTTGTTTCATATGCATCCACATTTCAAGATTTAGTGGTCCTGAACAGACAGTGGGAAAATGCAGCAGGGGCCAGGAGGCCGGGAGGCCAGGAGGCCAGGCTGCCAGCCGCTGGAACTGCTGCACACCAAGCCGCTCCTTTGTTGCTGCTGAGCAGGAGAAGCAGCAGCACCAAAGCCAACATCCACGCTGGTCAGTTTCCTCTGTTCCAGTTCTCAGACTGCGCACTGGACCCAAATGGAGGCAAGGGAGCCTGAACAAAGGCCCAAAAACTTGCGTAGACACTCTTCAGCTCCAAAGTGAGGTGGATGGGCAAGCAGCAACAATGCAGATGGACCCTGCATGCTTAGGAGTGTCTTCATGGGGCCTCAGTCTGCCCACCAGGAACCTGAGGGCCTGGCAGGTCTGAAGGACCCTAGTGGCTGCTCTGTTCACCTCATGAAACCTGAGCTGAGTCATCTGCTGATGGTGGCAGCAGGCGGCAGCCCAGGGCTCCGTAGTCATTTCCCAGGCTGGTGGAGAATGAATGATTGTGGTTCCAAAGCTAAAGGAGGGACATCAGGTACTCTTTCCAACATTACCTGATAGCTTCTGGCCAGCGAAAGGAAAGGATGTGGAGAGTGCTGGGTGTGACAGTGTGACAAAGGGGAGGAAGAAGAGGAAAAGCAGCACCCCTCAGTCAAGGTGGGGGAGAGATGAAAGCCATGAATTCCTCACCGAAGGCCAATTTCAGAGGAGGTTGGAGGGTTACAATCCATGCTTTGGCCAAAGGTGAGAGTGGAGGAGTGTGGGACAGGGCGATGAGTTGGAAGGGGGTGTCACTTAAGACTTAGAAAAAGAAGCCAGGGCATAGGCAAAGCACCCCTACATCTAACAGTACCCACAGGTGGCAACCTGAAGTCTTCACAATGACTCAACCAGCCACCCAGGCTAGGGCTCCAGGTGGTGGAGGCTGGGCAGGGAGGGGGAAGGCAGCACCCTAGGTCATGAAATCAGCAGCAAGGTGGTTGTGTGATGCCTCCTTTCACAGTTAAGTTAATGTGTCCCATCAGTCCAGATGGGGATTAATTTAAATATACTTTCTTGATCCCAGAAGTTCAACTATGTGGGCAGTGGTTACACCTGACAGGATGATTTGCTATAGCACAACTTATATATTTAAATGGACAAAAAATTAGTATCATTTACAGTACCTTAAGATAAACTGCCTTGAATGGGATCTTTCTTTCCAGTAACTTTGAGGTCTAAAAGACATAACTAGAAAATTCACTACTGTCGAAAATGAAGACTGTTTAAATCATATGGGGTGGGGGCCGGTGGGGAGGGCCTGTGAGGTTTTGATTAATAGTTGTAACACTGTCCGTCAGGCAGCTGAGGAAGTTCGTATTTTCTTAGGCATCATTTAGCGCTGAAGCTCTTACAGAGCAACTTCGATGCTATATGAACTCTGCCATTTTGCTAGCACTGATCTGGCTCTTGGTCCACCACTCCTTTAGAACTATTAATTCCATTTATATTAATTTTTGTTACAAATCTTACAAAGGGGGGTCCTTTGGGTATTTAGGTCCACATTCTATTTTAAGGCTGTATATTCGGTTTTCATAAACTGTTCTTGGAGCCCAATTACCATCCCTATCTGTCTTGTAAGTGCCATGTCTCCATCATCTTCTAGACCGCAGCTAACTGCCATCTCCTACTCCCTTCTGGCCTTCTTCGACTTCTTCCAACAGTTGGAACTTGCGAGGGCCTTGTACTCCTGAGCCCATGGTGGCTGCCATCTTGCATCAGCATGGATTTCTGATCTGTGCAAGTACATATCCTCATAGTACCTCATAGTCTTTGCATTCATATCCTCTGAATGCAAAGACTATTTGAGAATTGTCTCTCTGGGTAAGCCTTGTTGACTGACCCAATTCTTTGGGGCCAGAAACAGACAGCTATGTTGTAAATGAGTTTGTCCCCAAATCCAGAATGAGGGCTGCTTCTGGGTATCTATACCTATACAAGAAATATAGCTTCTTTGGACACCTTTTCAAAGGTTTTCAAGAAAGTGTGTTAAATGATAGGCAGAGGGAAGTAAGGAGTGTGGCACGTAGACACAAGTGTATTAACTCTATGAACAAGCATTCCGTGTGTGTTCCTCTTTCATGCATTCCTGTGCTCCCTGTGTACATACTCTGTCCTTAGACCATTCTGAGGCTATAATGGAAGTCTGTCTTTCATTTTCATATAACTTCCCTCTCATTTTCATCAGCAGACTTCCATGTGTATTTTAGGGCTTCTAGAACATTGTTAAAGTCTCCAATTTCTTTATGTACATCTACAATTCTCTTTATTACTCTAAGTTTATTCAGATCTTATTTAGTGAACAAAGAAGAGAATAAAAAACATTTGTAAAGTCTTGAACTAGCATCAAGGCACTGCTTTTGAATAATAATTTCCCATTGCCAATCCCAGGCTGGCTTTTTAGTATCCTGCCTTTATACTAGTTTTTAATGTTAAACCCACCTGTAACTAATGATCGGTCCTAAACACCTGTATTCTTATTGGTAGCATTCACAGAGCTAGCTTCTTGGTTGCAAACTTGGCTCTGAGATGTGTTACCTTGCTTAGGGGCATTGCATAAAATTTGGGCATGAGCCAAGACACAATCAAGAGTATTACTATTGTCTACTTTATAGAGTAATTGGAGAGCAACTTCATGCATTTTGACTTCCATAGCAGCTTTAAAAGTCTTCTGATGTTAAAATAACCTTCTCTGTCATAAAAACTCTAAGCAGACACAGACAAATGCCAGCAGGCAGAGGTAAAGTGAGGACTTTCCAATATTCCATCAACACATCTTGAAAATTCTTCATCATTCTCACTGGCAAGTGATTCCAGACCAACATCCAGAAGGCTGGGATCTTGGGCCAGCCATGGAGAAAATTTTAATACAGCTTTCTAAAATTGACCCCTTGGTATAATTTCATTCTCAGTGTTGATTTCATTATGATTCTGTTTTTATAATCCTATTGACTAAATGGGAACTTGATGAATAACTGCATAATTCAATCTCAATGAAGCAGCAGTGTGCATATTCTGGGCTTCCTCAGCAGGTAGGATGTGTTTTCACTTCATTTGGTTGACAGAGAAAGATGGCTCTATGTGGAGAATTTTTCTTGCTATATTTTTACATATATGACATAGGTAGGGGAAAATAAAGGATTATGTTACAAATATCTCATACTTTTATTAGTAACTTTTTAAATGTTTATGGACAATTGATTAAAGAAAAAGAACAAACTTTAAAAGTTCCTTTATGTGTTTCCAAGGGTTAGATTAAATAAATGAATCATTTCCATCTAGGCCTGCTTTTTGTCTCTGGCAGACACCAAAGGATTATTATGGGAGGGCTTGGTTGCTGTCCTTGCTGTTCTGCTCAGAAAGTTAAAGAGCCAAAACACCCTGATTCCTTTACTATTCCATGAAGGTGCCAGCATGCCATGTATATTTAAAATTTTTGTATTTAAAAATTTTCAGTATGAATTTAAGAATAGAATAAGTTTTATAGGTCCATTACTGCTTATTAAATAGTTCTTTTTAAAGCAGTTCACAAGGCATATCCCAGGTGCTCTGTAAGTGGAAATTTCTTTTACTTTCATATGTCTCCTTCATGATGGGTACCTCAGTACATTAGAGAGCTCTGAATTACCAATCTGTTTCCGCACAGATTTTAGCTTTTATAAAAGCTAATTTGTAATCATTCTCATTTTTCTAGTTGGTCTTCTATTAATAGGCTGTGCCTTGAGCAGTTTCCTTTGTCAGACTTAATATACAGTAGTTGTATAAGCTTCAAATGAAAGATATACATACTTTTGGAAAGAATAGAATGATACACTGTGCTTTTTTCCTAGCACATTTTTTGAGGAATGCCAAGCATAGTGGAGCATTTGTGACCACTGAGGTTTGCTGGATTTGGGCATTAGGAAACAGTATTTAGCTCACTATGCTGGGTTCTGCCTGCTAATGGGATAGGGGCTGGATTCCTTTCTCTCCATGTATGTATTACTTTCCCAGAATGCCTCCTAATGTCCCTATGGTAGAGGATTTCCTTTCCTGTCTTCATGGTTTGATATTTCAGGGTCTAGAAATGTGTATGATGATTGCATGAGCCTGAAATGTTCAATCCCACCATTTCAAACCCTGATGCTGAGGAGGCTCTGCTTTATGCTGCTCCTTGTTCTCCTAGCACTGTTCTTTTCAGTTTGTTTGGTTCTTTTAAATTTGCCCTTGTACCAGTTACTCACAACACAAATGGCATCTCTCCTGCTCTTTGAATTTGTGAGAGCCATTATGGGTTGAGCTTTTTTGTTCATTTTGGAAGACAGATTATCACCCCTGCCTTCTCAGTGTCTCCCTCCCAGCCTCTCCCGGAGTGCTGTTTAATCTGTTTATGAAATCGCTTGTTTTGTTGGTAGATTATATTTACTAAAACTATGTAAATTATCCTTTTTTTTTNTTTTGCAGAACCAGGGATTGAACTCAGACCTTTGTGTTTGCCAGGGAAGTGCTTATTCTACTGAGCTATCTCCCTGGCGCTTTTATTATCCATTTTTAATGAGAAGATAGGGCTAAAAACTTATGAGAATAGAAGTAGAAAATCCCCTACACATGTTAACTCAGGAAGAAAGTGGCACCTTACTTACTTTGCTATTACCTATGCAGCTCTAGGAGCCTTGAACTGCCACTTAAACCTCCCCCTGACATGAGAGGATGAAGCAAGACTTGTTCTCTTTAGTCAGGATGGCTTACGTTTTATATACCTAATCTGTTCATTCTAGTACTCCACAGCACACTTTCTCAGACTCAAAACATACCTAATTTAAATTTGAATGTTGCAACTGCGTTATAAATCTGCCTTCAGTGAAGTTGAATATTTTATCATGATTATTTATCTATGTGCCTTTTGTATTTTATCTTTATGTGAAGTACTGTAAGATTGAAAAGAGTTGTGAACACACATTTAGAATGAAGCATACTATCAGTGATTGCTGTTTTAGAATGACCTAAGTCCTGCTTGCAGGCCAAAAGAGCCATAAGTAACTGATGTGGTTTAATAAACAATATTTAAGTATTATGTATTGTCAGACTTTATATGCATGCATTAATTATGTGTTACCTTCTGTAGAAGGTAAATACAATTCAGCTTATAAAGAGAACTTGGGAATGTTGAATGTTTGAGAACTTCTCTCTCTCTTTGTTTTGAGACAAGGTCTTCCTATTATAGCTCAGGCTGCCCTTGAACTCAATATGAGGCCCAGACCACTTCACACTTGCAGCAATCCCTTTGCCTGGGCCTTCAGAATCCTGGGTTACAGGCATGCATCATTACACCTGGCTTATTTGAAAACTTCTTGAGGTAGGGTCACATTAGCAACAATTTTGTTCAATGAACATATATTTAATGTCTTTTGTGTGCAGAGTATTATGGTAGCTAATCAGTTATGAAGATAATTATTTTTGATATTAATCTGTTTTCATTCTGGAAGGAGGAAATGAGGCAGAGTGGAAGACTTCTACAAAGGTGTACATTTTCCTGGAAGAGATGAAAGAGGTGTTGACAATTGAAGTTGTAGGTTCCTTAAAACCATAAGGAATCTGGACTTGAACTAGACGTGGGTCCTTTGTTAAAAGCCTCCATCTTTGGCTTAGGAAATTCAAGACAGAAGAGTATGCCATTCTCTTGTATTCTGTCACCAAAGCTACTTCTGCTCTTGTTTCTTTCTTGAGTTTCCTCTTCTTTATAATTAGTCTGAAAGAACTAATTTTGCACATCCAAAATTCTTGGCTAATTTGGACACAAGATGTGGAAGATAAGATGGGTCTTAAAATTTTTGAACTTTGTGGTCAAGCCAATGAATGCCTTTGCTAGTCTGCCAAAAGCACATCATAATGTTTTTTAAAAGAATTCTTGAAATAAGCAAGAGAGTAGCTAAATTAAAAGCCATGATTTTGGAAAATAGTTTATATTTCTAATGAGTTCACAAGTTCAGCTCACATCCATTAGCTGTGAAGTGACACAGAGATGATGAACTTGGACATGTGTTTGTGACCAAAATCTCAGGGATGAGGACATTTCGCTCAAGGTACAAAAGAAGACAAAACCAAATAAATAAGCTCGAAGATCTGTTGTGACAGTTTAGCCTAATTGTCGTTCTTCATTGGCTTGGGAGCTACAGAGAGGATTGGACAAATATGTGTCTGAGAAGTCCCTGAGGTTGGGAATGTGGGATATCTATCTGATCCCTTCTCCCTTGGTACTGTTTTCTTGCTCTCATCCTCAGCATTTTGTTCTTCCACATCCTATTCCCATGATATTTTTGCCTGGGAGCCAGGGCACCATGGAGCAAATCCTTTGAAACCATGAGACAAAATAAACTGGACCTCCTTTACATTGTTGGAAGTACTATAATGCGGAGATGGGAAGTCTGACTAATACACCCAGAGTGTAAAGCCCCAGCAAAGGGGAAAGGAAGCAAAATGTTGAAGTGGTTATTTGTGGAGATGCCAGATTTCTAGCTTATGTTCAATGCGTCTTATCTGTATCATAACTTTTGCTCTCTCAATTGCTTCCATTATAAAATTTCAAAGCATTTTAATAAGATTTTTATAGACAATATTTAATCTTTTTATGTTTGTCCAAACTTTTAAAAAATCATATTGGTCCTGAAGCCAATTGAAAACCATCTGGCTACTCTGGACTTGGATAGCTCTGAAGACTGATGTAGATTTATCTGCCTTCCCTCTGCGTGGACATCTGAAGATCAGATGCCTTCTCTGTATCATTACCATCAAAGTAGTTACTCAGGGTACAAGTACACCAACAAAAGAAATTCTCTTTCAAAGAAGAAGCAAACAGATATTAGCAAAAATCTTTCTATTCACTGAACTAAGAGAAGCCAGTAGTATAAATGAAAAATTGAAGCATGTATGTTAAAACATTTTTGAAACAATGGAATGTGTAATTTGGGGAACCTTCTGACCCTCTTCCATTTCCTACTTACCTATCTTCCATTTTTGTCCTCATTTTTATATACGTATTTTTGTGTTTCTCATATAAGAGAAATAATCTGGTATTTAAGCTTGAGTGTCTGATTTACTTCACTTAACATTATGTTCTCAAGTTGCATCCCTTTACTTATGAGTTCCTTATTTATCTTGATGGCAGAGTACAGATACATTGTGTATAAATAGCACCTTTTCCTTATTCATTCATCTGTTAGTGAACATATACCTGTTTCCAAAATCTAGCTATTAAAAATTGTGCTGCTATAAACATGGATATGTAGACACCCCTGTAATATTAAATTTTATCATGGTTACTTTTGTTATTCTGGGTCTCTTTTTGTTGCATATGAATTTTAGGGTATTTTCTCTAGATATGTAAGAAACATTGGGATTGTATTAAATCTGCATGTCATTTTTGGGAGTATAGCCATTTTGATTATATTGGTTCTGTCTATCCAGGATCAAGAGATACCTCAGTTTTATGATGTCTAAATCAATTTCCTTTTTGAAGTGATATGATTTTCACTGTAGAGCTCTTTCACTTCTTTGGTTAGCTTAATTCCTAAGTTTGTTCTTTTGGTTTTCTTTTTCTGCTGCTGTTAATGATGATGTTTTCCTAATTTCTTTTTAATGAGGTCATCATTCATGACCTCATTATAGGAATTCTCTGGATTTCTTTGTTGATTTTGCATTTTGCTACATTGCTGAATTTAGTTATTAATTATAGAAGACTTTGGATGGATTTTTTTTTGTTGTTCTTTTAAGTAAGGGGTATTGTCATCTACAAGCAATGATACTTTAACTTCATCCTTTTCTATGTGTATCCCTTTCACTTCCTGATTTCTTTCTTTCTTTCTTTCTTTCTTTCTTTCTTTCTTTCTTTCTTTCTTTCTTTCTTT
>NDGM011175782.1:0-22558 GCA_002564305.1 Octomys mimax | reverse complement strand
CTCAGTGATATTTTAATTTGCATCTCTGGAATGACCAGTGATGTTGAACATATTTTCATGTATCTGTTTGCTATTTATAATTCTTCATCTGCAAAGTGTATTCATCTCAGATGACCATTTTTGGATTGGGTCTTTAAATTTGGGAGGTCTGGTTTTTGGGTTTTTTTTTTTTTGAGTGCTTTATATGTTCTTAATAGTAATCTTTTGTATAAGGAGCAGCTGGCAAACATTTTTTCCATGTTGTGGGCTGTCTCTTCACTCTGTTGGTGGTTTTTCTTGCTGTGCAAACTCTTTTTAATAGGATAAGATCCCAGTGGTTGATTCTTCATGATAGTTCCTGTGCAATAGGGGTTGTATTCATAGTCTTCCCATACACCAGTCTTCAAGAGTTTTATGTATTCTATCTGTGGAAAATTAACGTTTATGTTTCAATACTTAGATCTTTAATCCACTTCAAATTTAGTTGAGTGCTGGGTGAAAGATACAGATCCAATTTTAATTTTGGCATGTGCAAATACAGTTTTCCATCACCAGTTATGAAATAGGCTATCTTTTTTTCTTGTCTCTTGTTTTGTTTTATTATATTTTTTTAAAAAATTACTTTATAAACAGGCTATCTTTCTTCAGTGAGTGTATTGGGCAACCTCACCTAAAATAAAGTGACTGATTTCTGGGGTTGTTTCATATGTTCTCATCTATCCCATTGATTTCAGGTCTTTTTTTTTTTTGCCAGGTTCACATTTTTTTTTATCACAGTACCTCTGTAGTATAACTCCAAGTCAGTGATTGGAACTGTGATGCCTCCTGCCTTGCCCTTGTTGCCCAAAATTGCCTTTGTTATTTAGGTCTTTTCTGGTTGAAAGTGAATTTTAGGATTGTTTTCTCCAAGTCTGTGAGATATGTTATTGGAATTGATCTAAATTGCATTAAATCTGTAAAACAGTCTTGAAAGTATTGCTATATTATTATCTTGGCTCTTCCTACCCAATAGCAAGAGATGTCTTTCCATTTTCTGGCATCCCCTTCAATATCCTTTTTCAGAATTTTGTGATTTTCAATGTTGAGTTCTTTTACATCCTTCATTACATTGATTACTAGGTATTTCGTTTTTTGGATGTTATAGTGAAAGCTGTTGTTTCATTAATTTCTAACTCAGTGAGTTTGTAACCCATGTACAGGAATGTTGTTGAGTTTTGATTGTTGGCTTTGTATAGAGCTATGAGAAAGAATTTGTTTATTAAATCTAAAAGTTTTTTAGTGAAGTATGTGGAGTCTTCTATGTAAAGTATCATGTCGCCTGCACATAACAATAATTCAATTTCTTCCTTTTCTGTCAGTATTCCTTTTATTTCATTCTTTTGTCTAATTGCTCTGGCTGAAGTTTCCAGGATGATATTGAGTTAAAGCACAGACAGTGGACATCCTTATCATGATCCTTTCTAGTTTTAGAGTGAAATCTTTCAGTTTTTATCAATTCAGTATTATGTTGACTTTTGGTTCATCATAGATGGTTCTTATCCAATTGAGATAAAGTCAATTTATTCCAATTGTTTGAAATTTTTTTAATCATAAATGAGTACTGGAATTTGCCAAAACTTTTTCTGCATCCATGGACATGATCATATAATTTTTATGCTTGGCTCTGTTAATACAGTCTATTACATTTATTGATTTTCATATTCTCAACCATCCCTGCATCCCAGGGATGAATCCTTCCTGGTCATGGTATATAGTCTTTGATGATTTGCTGCACTGTTTGCCAGTATCTTATTGAGGATTTTTGCATCTATGTTCATTAAAGCGATTGCTCTTTAGTTGTCTTTCTCACCTGTCTCCTCTTCTGGTTTTGTATTAGGGTAATGGTTGTCTCAATGAATGGATTTGGGAATACTACTTTGCTTTGAATTTAATTGAAATTTTTAGAAGCAGTGGCATTAGGTCTTCTCTACATTTCTGACAGAATTCATCACTGAATCCACCAAGGCCTGAGGTTTTGTTGTTGTTGGTAGGTAGGTATTGCAACACATCTTTGATTTCATTGATTGATATTGGTTTATAGGCTTTTTATATTTTCTTGATTCGTCTTTGGTAATTCATATATATCTAGGAATATGTCCTCTCCTTCTGTATTTTCCATCATTAAAATACAAGTTTTCAATGTAGGTATATATGACCTTTGGGATTTCAGTAGTCTGTTGTGATTTCATGCTTTTGTTTCTTTGTTTTGTGAATTTGGATCTTTTTTTCCCCTGGTTTTGATAAGGTTGAGTAAAGGTTTGTTGATTGTACCTAGCTTTTCAAAGAACCAACTTTTCCATTCATTGATTGTATTGTTTTCTTAGTCTCCAATGGATTTATTTCATTTATTTATTTATTTATTTATTGTGCATGTGTGTGTGTGTGTGTGTGTGTGTGTGGAACCAAGTATTGAACTCAGACCCTTAAGCCTGCCAGGGAAGCACTTACTCTACTGAGCCATCTCACTGGCCCTATGTATTCACTTCTGTTCTCATCTTTATAATTTCCTCCCTTGGAGGAGCTTCTGTCTTAGCCTGCTCTCTTTCTAGAAGTTGGAGGTTCACTGTTAAGTTGTTTATCTGTGCTTGTTCAAATTCCCTGATATGGATATTTATTGCTATACGTTTTCCTCGTAGGACTACTTACCCCATAAGGTCTGGTATGTTATACTGTCATTAAATTGTGGAAGCTGGCTAATTTATTCTTTAGTTTCATGTGTGGCCCATTTGTTGCTCAGGATGATGCCATTTAACTGCCATGTGTTTATGAAGTTCTTGTGGTTTCTTTTATTTTTATTTTTTGTATTTTAGGGAAAGGTCTACAGGGTGTTCAGGGTCTCACTACTAGATCAGCCTCATAGTGATCCACCTGTTTACATCCTCCCAAGGGCTGGGATTATAGGTGCATGCCACCACACCCAGTCTCTATCACCATCTCACCATACCCTGGGGGCAGGGCTGGCATGGCAGGCCAGGTGATAGAACTCCTGCCCTTGTGGCTGCTTGTAGGCCCTTTAATCTGCTTAACTATTTGGCTGGCCCTCTTGTGGTTTCTTTTACCATCAATTTCCATTTCATTTCATTTCATTTCATTTCATTTCATTTCATTTTTGGGATTCAAACTCAGGACCTCATGTCAGGCACTGATCTACATCTCCAGCCACCAGTGATTTCCTATTTCATTGCACTATGGTGTGATGATGTGCATGGGCTAATTCTAACTCCTTTACATTTACTTAAGCATATTCTTGGAGCTAGTACATGGTCCACTTAGGAGAACATCCCATGTGCACCTGAGAAGAGCATGTATTTTGATTTTGTGAGGTAGAACACTCNTCTCCTCCCTTCCCAGTACTAACCAGGCTGACTCTGCTTAGCTTCTAAGATCAGAGGATATTGGGTGGATTCAGGGTGATATAACCATAGAGTGTAGACTCCTATTAGGTCCATTTGTTCAAAAGTATTGTTCAGTTCTAATATTTTATTGTTTATTTGTGCATAAGTGATCTGTCTCTTTTGAGTGTGGTATTGAGATCCCCCACTACAACTGTATTAGTGCTTATTCGATTTTTCATGTCCATTAATATTTTTATACAGTTTTTCTCTCCTTTTTTTCTTTTCCTTTTTTGCTGATACCACAGGATTGAACTTGGGACCTTGTGCTTGGCAAGCAAGCGCTTATGCTGCTGAACTATCTTCCTGGCCCTTTTTACACAGTTTTGTGTGCTGGTATTTGTTGCATATATATTTGATTGTTATTGCCTCCCATTGAATTGTTCCCTTTACCAGGGTGTAGTGACCTTCTTTGTCTCTCTTAATCAGTCTTAGCTCGAAATGTACTTTGAAAATAGAATAGTTACCCCTGTCTTTATTTTCTGCATTCCTATGGCAGTAATATTTTTCCATCCTTTAACGTCTTTTAATCAAAAGATGGAAAATCTTTCAGTCAAAGGATAAATTTCTTTTTAAATTAAGTGTGTTTTTGCATGCAGCTTATCATTGGATCTTGCTTCTTAATCCATTCTGCTAGTCTATGTCTTTTTATTGGTGAATTGAGAACACTATCATTGATGTTTATAATGTATGTACTGATCTGTCCTTTTCATGTTGTTTTCCTGTTGTTGGCTCCCCCTTTTATTTTCCTTTCTTCTATTTACTGTTTGCCTTGTGTGGTGGATAACTTTTCATGGGGTTCATGGAGTTGTAGTTCTTGTTATCTTTTTCAAGAATGCCTTTCAAACCATTTTGGAGTTCTGGTTTTGTGGTCATAAATTTCCTCATATGTTCTTTATCATGGAAGTATCTTATTTCTCTAACTGTTTTAAAGGATACTTTTGTGAGGTATATCAATCTTGGTTGAAGGCTGCTTTCCTTTAAAACATAAAGTGTTTCCCTCTTAGGTTTCCTTGACTTCAGGTTTGTGCTGAGAGGTCATCTCTGATTCTGATCCTATTTGGGCTCTAATGTACAGGATTTGCTCCTCTTTCCTTAAAGCTTCTAAGATTTTTTTTTTGCTTGTGTTGAATTTCTGTGATCTTGGCTATGAAATGCCTGCCTGATGTGTTTTTCTGGATCGTAGCTAATTGGAGCTCTACATACCTCATTTAACTGTACAGGAAATTCTTTTAACCTTAACAAGGAAGTTTTCTGCCATGATGTCTTCTTGATGTCGTCGGTGCCATCTCCTGCTTTTTCATTGGCTCAGATCAAACTTAGGTTATTTTCTAACAGATGCTACATTCATTTCTCATGGCCTCGTGCTATTTCTAAACAATCTTTGTTTTGTTGATTGCTAACCAAAAGCCTGTCTTCTACATCTGAGATCTTTTTCTCACTTTGGCTTTATCTGCTATGGATGCTTTTAATGGAATCATTATTCTCCTGGATATCAGCTTGAACCTACCTTATGAATTCTATTTATTTCCTGTGCTGAGCATTCATGGCTTCTGTAATTTTCTTAAAATCTTCTAGATTGTGTGTGTGTGTGTGTCTACTCTAGAGTCATTAAGCATTGTTTTCACTGTGGAAACTTCTCAGCAGTTATGACAAATTATTTCTGATTTTTCTTTTTTTAGCGCATCATTCAATTGCTTTGTTGTTAGTATTTCAGAGAAGCGAAGTGGGTGGCCTTTGGATTTTCCCACCTCCTTGGCCCCTGCATTTTCCTTTGGTGAGCTAGATGCCTTGGATTGCATCTCATGTAAGTATCTTCTCATTTTCTTTTCTTTCTTAAATTTAATTACTAGGGTAATGGTTGTAAATTCCCTTTGGTGGGTTGCTTTATTACTAGGATTCAGAACCCTTAGGAATGACTACTTCTCTAAGGTATCTTCTAGGTGGAACTGTTTTTGGGTTTTTTTTTTTTTTTTTTTTTTGAGTTTTGAGTCTGTTGCAAAATCCTATATCTTCAACTTGTTGAGGATGAGAAGTTATTGTCTTTTCTGGTTCACCCCTTGCTTCTTTGACACTGTGCTACAATATATAAGCTTTAGTCAATTTCAGTCTTGCAATACCAAGAATAGTTGTTTAAAATATTTATGTCATTTTTAGCTATAGCAGTAGCAAAAATCATAGCCTAGAATATGACAAACTAAGAAACCATTAATTTCCCACCTTAGTTATAAAGCTAGATTTATAGTTATATAACAAAATCTAAAACAGCCTAGAAAATTATATGCAGTGTATAAGTCCTTAATGTGCCAATTTTCCCTCTCAGCTTAAAATTTAAAGGGAGTTGAGGAAAAATAGAACAAGCAAAAGAGATTAGAAGTAAAGCAGGAGACAAAGGGGTTTCACACTGACTTTGGGCAACTGGTGCAGAAGACTGGAGGCAATGAAAATGAAGAGATTAAAAAGAGCAGAATAAGAACCACAAAGAGGCTTGCAATCATGCTCACACTCATGTAAGAACAAGGTCAAACAATGAAGAAACAAAAACAAAACCATCACTGCCACCACACAACAACAAAACAAATAAGAGAGTGATAAAAGTCCACTTCCAGGTTTTTCTCTGGTATCACTGGTAGACATGTGGAGACAGTACTTGGATCCATGCTATCTATCCCAGCAAAGCCAGCAGCAGCTCTTGGTGGTCAGCAGATATCCTCAGAAGCCCACACCTCCTGGCAGAGATCAGACTCCTCTGATTTGCAGCAGTCAATGTACCTTCTGTGAGCCTGAGTCCATCTGGAGCCAACTGTTGCTCTGAGTTCTGAGCTCAGCCCACCCCTCTACAAGATGGCTCTTGGCCAATTGCTGTCTTGTGTGGGGTGAATGAACCCTCAGCACTCACCCCCAACTAGTGCGCCCTTCATTCCCAATGCTTCCTTCCTCAGGGACCCCTCTGGGCTTGCCAGAGGTGACATGTGCCCACAGGTTTGAATTGCTCTTCTTGTGCAGGGAGCGATTCTTGCCCTTGTCAGGGAACAGGCTCCCATGGCTACCACCTTCCTCTTTTTGAGGTTTCTCCCTTCATTCTTTCTGTGGGCTTCAATTCACACCTCAGATCCTTCCTGTGTCTGTGGGTCCCTCTTCCTTCCTCTGGTCTTCCTCACATTGCTATATGCCAGTATCTGTATGGCAGCATTCAGAGAAGCTCTCTCTCTGCCACTTACTACTCTGCCCTCTAGGTCAATCATCACAATCATATTTCACTTAAAAGATTAATAATTGAAGGGTTGGGGAAGATAGTTCAGTGGTCTAAATTCCTGTCTGGCAAGCACAATACCCAGGTTCAATCCCTGGTACTACATGATAGGCCAGCCCCAGAACCCTGGGTATACCATGCTAGCCATTGAAACCAGGTGTGATGGTACATACCTGTAATCCAAGTGCTGAGGAAACTGAGATAGGAGGATCACTATGATTCTGAACTGTGTAGCAAGATCCTGTACCAAACAAATAAATATTAAGATTTTTAAAAGTTAGTAATTGAAATTCAACACAATAAAGTTTGCGTACTACAGGAAATTATGCTAAATAAAATTGTTTTCATTAGGAAAATCCACAAGCTATGCAATTCTCTGGGATTTAAGAAATGATGTTAAACTTTCTGTTATAGTTTGGGATTTTTGGAGCTGAACAATATACATGTACATGACGTGTTTTGTAATAGTATTTTATAATGACTCACCCAAGAATCACATACTACAAATGCAGGTAATCTATCCATATACTATATACTAAAGAATCCAGCTGAGGGCCTAGAGATCATAGCAATGCCTCCTACCAGTCCAACTGGAGGCCTTGAGCCCACAACAAACTCTCATGCAGGCCCTCTTCATGGATGTGCACTGAAAAGGCCCAAAGGTCAGTAGTGGATCTATGCTAACAAGCAGAGAGATTTGAATTAGAACTGGGAAGCAACTGTCAAGGTAGTAAGCACCAGAGCTCCCCCAAAAGTACCACAGCTGTGCTCAGCAACAGTGAGATCCCAAGCTCCTCCAGCAATGAGGAAAGCAGAGTTCCCATCAGAAAAGCCACTGTGACAAAGTTCATGAGGCTGAGCAGGGCACCATCTTCCCCTCTAGAGCCAGGAAGTGATGCTCAAGATGGGGACCCAAGCTTCTCCAAAGTTCATTGGGAAAGCCAGCATGGCAAAGTTCTCCAGCAGAACAGCCCAGGAGAACTAGCAGCTTCCAGCAGCTCCAACAGCTTCTCGGAATAGCCTTTCTAACAGCATTTTGGCAGCCCCTCCTGTTCTGCCTTTATGCTGCTGGAAACAACCCTCAGGTGGGCCTCCCGCACCCAGCACCACACTAGCTTAACTCAGCTGGGTGTAGCAAGTTGACCACCAGCTATCCACCACACTCCCATTTACTCTTATAGTTTTTCATTCTGTTCTTAATATGTTTCTATCAAACTAGTAAATATTTTAAAATCCAGCTCCTATTTGAGTTTGTACACATCATCTATTCATTCCCCACTTGATAGCAAATCATTCAAGTGAAAGTATAGCACCAAAATCCTGAGCAATTTGAATGCAAATTAAATCAATAGAATAACTTAGAAGAATTTACTCTGGGAAACAGTAGGCCGCAGGCAGCTGCTCGGGATCCTTGTTTTGTTTTAGTTAATTTCTGGTAGTGTAGCTATATTTAAAGCAGTCATTGCAAACTCCATTTTCAAGTGTGAAAAAGCCCCAAGCAAGACAACTTGTACAACTGCAATGGTTGGTGTCTTGACTTCCTCCCAACACCTCCCACCATCATGGGGGCCAGGCTTTGCAGAGGGGACTGAGTCTGGAGTTCGTTATCTGTTCCTGGTCCAGGGCTGGGATCAAGTTTATCAGTGTTGCCCCTGCCCTAGGACAGGTGGCCCACATACAGTGTAAGGGACAGAGTCTCGTCTCGGCCCTGCTTCTTCTGCTGTCTTCAGCAGCCATCAACAGCTGTGCCATGGTCCTGGGGCCCCATGCCTTGGAGCCTGCTGATTATGAACCGACAGTTGTACATACTCTGAGCTAAACAAACGGTTCCTCCCTTTAATCTTAGGCTCTGGGTATTTTATTCTAACAATGAGAGAATAGTAAGACAATTACTAAAAGGTGAATGTATTTAAAATGGTAAGCAGTGGATATCAATACTCATTCCATATGAGAACTGAAATTCTGAAGCCAAAATGATATACTTTTTCACACATGGAAATCACAAAATTCACTTGTAAAAAAAAAAAAAAACAGGGGCCAGGGAGATAGCTCAGTAGAATAAGCACCTTGCCTGGCAAGCTCAAGGACCTGAGTTCAATTCCTGGTTCTGCAAAATAAATAAATTAATTAATTAAAATAAAAAGAGGCAGTTAGTTATCTGTGTTCCTCATTTCTTCCTACAGCTTGCTATGACTGGGCATAATTATAGTTTCAAAAAGTATACACTGAAGATGTAAAAGTTTGTTTTTAAAATATGATAAAGAATACTTCCAGAAGATAATGGTGTCATTCATGAGTATCTCTCCAATTTCTGCAGATCAGCTTTTTAAATGTATGTATTATGGGTCTACAGGGTCTACAGGGTCTCACTACATAGATCAGACTTGTAGTGATTCTCCCGTTCAGCCTCCCAAGAGCTGGGATTGCAGGCATGCGCCACCACGGCCAGTCTCAATCACCATCTCAGTGCACCCCAGGGATGGGGCCAGCATGGCATGCCGGGGATTGAACCCCCAGCCTCTGCACTCTGCCTAAGTAGGTGCTTTAGTCCGCTGAGCTCTCTGGCTGGCCCTAGATCCACTTTTATTACAACAAAAATGAACAACATAAAAGCAGACGACAAGATCATATTCCAAACATGAGCTATGAGCTAAGTATTTTTAAAAAATTCTTTCATGGACATCCTAATTTTTCAAATATTTTCTGAATTTTATTAACATAGTGTGCTTCTTTTTTTAATCCCCTTCCTCTTCTCATGCACCACCCTCCCTCCATCTCTAAATCCACTTTCCTCGTTTGCATTTTTATTACTATATTTTGTTTATATTATGATGTGTAATGTTCACATCTGTGGGAGCATTTGGGCACATTCATGACTCATCATACTTTGCCTCACTCAAATGAGAAACCCCAGACGGCAGCGAAGCTGGTGTGTCTGATTGATTTCACTTAATGCTGTTTTCTGGATGTATCCATTTCCAACAGACATTTTGAATGTGTCCTCCTGTATAGCCCAAGTATTATTCCATTAGATAGGGCCACCACATTCGGTTTATCTGCTCATAAGCTGATGAGTATACAGACTGCCCTCAGAAAGAGCTATTATGAATAGTGCTGCCATAAACATTGAAATGTATATATCACTATAGACCAGTGACTCTGCCTCTTTGACTATCATGCCTAGAAGGTCCAATAGCTGGGTCAAAGAAACTCCTAATTTTAGTTCTTTGAGAAATTTCCATACTGATTTCCATAATGGCTTTACTAGCTTATATTCCCAAATTGATATAAAACATCTTTAATGAATAGTGTTACTATTAAATAAGTCAAATATTGACCTTATAAATTTTCAAAAAATAGCATATAAACTCAATATATTGATATAATCCATTTAATAAATATTATTAAGGACTTACCATTTAATAGGGCAGTAGGCCAGGTAGACTTGTCATGGAGAAACAAATACTCCTACAGTGTATCAGGGTTGGAGACACTATGAAAGAAAAGATAACTAAACAATGTGATGAAGACACAAAGTAGACAGGCTTATGCACACAGCGCTGCAAGCCATGAATGTGAAGTCTCTCATTTTGCCTAAAACAAATTTAGTCATTCAGCAATTTTTAAAAACTGCTGCAGTGTTTAATGTACCACTCTTCCAAAAGAAGGATAAATGCATCATTTGTAGGAAAACAGATATACTTTGAGATCATAATCTTTAGTGAAGCAAAATAGGCTCAATCATAAATATCACATGGTTTCTTATATGAAGCATGAAACATAAATAAAACAAAAGATCATAAGCAAAATGGGGATGGATCTTTTGCAAAAGGGAAGTGGGGACCAAGAGATGGAGATGAGAATAAAAAGAATTAAGTTTATTATGCAAGTTACCAATACCCACTAGCAATGTAATCATTTTGTACCACAAAACATACTCATAAAAATATAAACACTGAAAAATACCTCCAGAAGATGAGAAGGAATTAAAGAGTATTTTCTAGTTTTTTGTTCATTTTAAATTTCTGGAATTGCAGAGAAGTAATGAAAAGCCAAGGCCAGAGCGTGAGTTTAATGCTGTGTGTCTTAGGCATGTTCTTCTTGCTGAGATAAACTGCCTGACGCTAGCAACGTAAAGGTGAAGAGCTTCATTTTGGCTGAGGGATTTTAGAACATTCTGTCGAAAGCCAGCTGACTTCAGGGAGGAAGGAGCCTGGTGGAAGTCCTGAGTGGAGAAAAGGTACTCAAATCATCTGGACTAGGAAGCAGAAAGAATAGAAAGGAGCCAGGAAAGGAGCCAGAGCCTTCCAGGTGTCCCCAGTGACCAGCCTCTTCAAACCAGACCCCACCTCTGAGCAGCAGGTCAGTCTCATTATGCAAATGATTTGTCCTTCCAGAAGACCCATCTCTGAATGCATGAGGTCTGTAGAAGACGTTCTTGACCTAAACCATAACACTGCTGGAAAAAAATGTGTTTCAAAACACATGAAGTCAGACATGTTAGACAAAAGTAGGCCCAGGCAGGTGACAACATCGAAAGAATTAGGGTAATCAGAGCAGAGACAGCAGTCAAACAAATGCCTTAATCAGGAAAAGTAGCCCAAGTGTGTGTGAGATAGGGGTTTGGAGATAAAAATCATGATTTTTAAAAACATAGATTCTGTCTCAATCTTCTCAATAAAGTTGAGATACTGAGTTTAGGAAGTATGGAATCATTCTAGTTTGTGTAGGCTAATGTGACATACAGTTGTATTAATAGTGGGTATTTTGCTTAGAATCACATACTCCTTTGGCCTCTATGTTATGTTCATGTTGGTAACTTCAGGTATCAAAGCACCTGAAAAACAAGTAAGATTTTTTTTCCCAGCCCTACTCACATTTTGATTGGAGAATGACAATTCTTTCCCAGATACTTGCTCTGTAGCCACCACTCCCTCTATATCTGCTAGAGGGTAGGGAGCAGAAGACACAGTAAACATTATTCAAAGCTGATTTACTGCTGTAAGTTTTTTTAAAGAATGTGAACTAGTGATAAAAAAACAAACAGCTTCAGAAACAATACCAGATTTCATGAAACAAAGTAATAGGAATGCAACAATGTTTGCTGTATTCTATGATGCTGCCTTGAAATTAGTTGTTCAGATTACCAGATATAAACGTGCAACTTTTTTTAAAGAAAACAAAGCAAAACAATAACAAACAAGTAATAAGAATTCAAAATAGGAAGAAAGAAACCTAGTGGAAAAAAAATTAAGCATTAATGCTCCTTTCGAAAGACCAGCAGAAATCAACAATTCAATTATCCAAACTATCTTTCATATATACATAAATATATCATTTTCCCTTCTTTCATTGTCCTTTTCCTCATCCCAGTTTTTCCTTCGCATTGAACAATTTCTTTCACTTTCACTGTGTCTGCTGTACCTTTTAGCTGTTCATTACCCTTTCAGGGTCTCATGCTAGCAAGAGTTGCTCCAGAACCTGTCTCCACATAAAATAGAAGCAGGGTTTTTTTGTTTACTCCTGGCCTAATGAGGAAAAATAGACCTGGTCAGCAGGGCTTCAGAATGGGAGGCCTCCTTTGTTCCTTACCGAGCTTTGTTTCCATCAGGACCTATCAAAGAAATTTCACTTTTCAATATTTAGGTAAAGGTGAAGTTAGCAGTACGGCTATAGCATCTCACCTGGCTATAGCGTCTCACCTTTTCTCAAGGCAACTTATTAAGTTTACAGAATGAATGGGCATTTGGGGGAAATTAATGTGGCAGGAAACAGAGACTAATGGTAGCCTTGCCGAGATGCAGAAGCGCTACAGTAGGTAGGACGGTGTGGGCGGGGAAAGGCTGTCTTCAAGAGGGATCAGGATTCCTATTGCTCCCGAGGTAACCCCGGAGCAGCACAGTCTGTGGCTCGCAGGCAAATAGAAATAAACAGTGGCACATTTTCACTTGTACTCCTGACTATATAGATGTTAAATTACATGATATATGATCAGTTCATTTTTAACCACATAATTATTTTCTTCTCTAAATTGTTTTTGGACAGAGATTAGAGTCTCTTCAATATAATTACCCAGAAAGAGAGGTAATGATATCTTTATCAAAATCATCTATATTAAAAGCTACATTGAAAAACATATAGGCAGGTACCATATAAAATTTAATATAGAGCTGCGCTATCATATGACATAGGTTTTGGGTGGTGTAAAGGTTATCCAGTTAGGATGCAGGTTTAGAAAATCTGAACAAGTAAAAATACAAATCAAGTATAAGCATATAGACACATTTAGAAAAAAAAAAACTAGGAGGCAAATACATCATCGTAAGTTCTTGGAAATAACAGTTGTTTTCTTAATAAATGTCTTAATTGTAGCCTGTCATACTATTCCTTTTCTAGTCTTCTAGCTGAACACTTTTGATCCTCTCTTCACATGGCAATGATATCATAATATTTTCTTCAGGGAAAATGGATAATTCCACTATTCCTCCATGGTAGCTTTCATTGTTTTTAATTATTGATGATTTAGAAACTTAATATGCAATGAAAGCATACATGAGAGTAATCCAAAATCATTTAATATGGTTGCTGTTTTGTATTGAATTATATAACACATAATCAATTTACACTTACACCATGCACATTGATTTATTGATGAATGTGTGTTGGAGTTTTATTCCTGGAACTTTTGCTTCTTCAGATAATTTGGATATATTGCACTCATTATTTAACTTCATCAGAGAAAAGTGTGTCAGATATACCAAGATGCAACCCAGTATATTATGTTAGACCAAATATCCAATTTCACACAAAAGTACTCTAGATATTCATGAGATTTGTTACTTGTTTGTGTCTTACAAACACAATTAAAATAATTTTTCTCTAGAAAAGCCCATTAACAAGTACACAACATTAATTATAAACACTCCTGTATGAAACACATGACTCAGCGGAAACATTTCCATTATGTTAGGTTGTCAGTAGAATGAAATCCTTCAAAGTTTTACACAGCTGATGGTTTGGGAAAAAATTGCATAAGTCAGATTCCAGCACACAAGTTTTTAAGTCAACTTCTCTTTCACTTCTTATAAACTTCTAGAACTGTCATGATGGGACGCAACTGGGTTCAGATACAGTGTCTAACCTTTCACTTCATTGTCATGAATCCAAAGAGATATCAAAGTGGAAGCTACACTTACAGCAGGAATCTATTATAACTGACTGGTAGGTCTCATGTGTCTGGTGGTCTTCATTTCTTTCTGGATGTTCAAATTTCCATCTGATGTCATTTTGCTTATTCTGATGTCTTTTTCTCTAAATATGTCTCATTGTGCAAGCTTTCACCCAGTTAACTTTCTGTTTTCAGACGATGATCTATGGATAAGAAACTCTTGGGGCCCGTGTTTTATATTTCTTTTTCTCCTTTCAGGAAATTGGTCCTTGTCGCATCATCTATGATGACTGGAGTAATTGTCCATAAACTCACTTCTTCGGTATCTGAAAGAGACATGCAGTAGTTCCGTTATCTCTGTGACCTAACTCCATTAGCTGTGTCATTTCTTGATTTCTTCATTATTTATGTATTTTTTTTCTCTTCTTGTAGGTCTGGTAATACTTTATTGGATGTCAGATATTATTTTCTCTGTTTGGAGCTTGACATATTTTTGCATTTCTCTAAATATACTTCAGCTTTGACTTGAAATTATGTGGAAAAAAAATTATGTGGAAGCCCCCTTTGAGTTTTCAAGACTTTTTTTTCCAAAACATGTTAGGTAAAACTACAATAGCCTTTTGTTCCAGGGCTTATTTTGCTCCATTGCTGGTGCAATGCCTTTTAATTGCTCTGCGTATTAACAAGTGTTTTCTCTCCAGAGGATGGAAACGTAAACTACTCCTGACTCTGCATGCACTCTAGGAATGCTTACCTGATTTCCTGGGTAGCCCCAGCCCTGTTTCAACCCTTGGGCAATCACAGCTTATTTTTATCTCTGTTCAGTTGTCAGTCCTCAGCTAAAACCTACAGAGGCGCCGTGTCTCCGCTCTGTGCAGCTTCTCGAGCACATTCCGTGTTCTTCAGTGTTTCACTCATGGCAGCGACGGCCTGTACTTCACTTTCTCTCACCTGAACAGAATTCTGGAACCTTTTTCCAGGTGTTAAGCCTTGTGACTGCCATGCTCCTCTTGTGTGATTTTCTTCTTTCAAGGATCACTGTTCTGGTTTGTTACCCAAGTCCTGAAAAATTACTGCTTGATATATTTTGTCTATTTCATTATGTGTTTAAGCCCAGTGGGTAAATCTGTTCTTTTTCACTCTACCATAGCCAGCTGTACAATTTTAATCAGGTGAGCCTTGCTTATTGACTGAAAATGTCAATAAAAATAACCCCCACCTGAATGTAATTCCAGTTCATCTTCCAGGAGCTTCTCCAAGACCACCTGACATTAGAAATCATCTGCTAAGGCAAGGGCATGTGGAACCCTATTTCAGTATTCCTCTGATGCCTTCAAAAGGATTCTGTTGTTCCTTTCTAACCTTTTTTATTTCTTTATGTGATATGTGTGTGTGTATATGTACACACACACAAACACACACACACACACATACACACAATGTTATTTCTAAAATATTTTAATGGGCTAGTGAGACAGAATTTTTACACACAGGCCATAAAATTTATTTTATGCAAAAGCCAGGGAAGAAGAGCTTCCCATCCTTGTTGTCCCCTATGGTATGTTGTTATCCTCCCAGCCACTGGTTTGTTAGCAGATCAGTCATTTATGAATACATCTGTCCCTGTGATATATCTTCTATGCACTCTACTACAACTAAGTCATTCCGTAGTTCACTTTCCTGCTTCTGACATACACTACCCAACTCCCACACAGTGAGCAGAGCTTTAATTTCGCTCCCAAGCAGTTGCAAAAGAATCAGCCTGTTGGCTGGCTGCTTCCAAGGCAGAAATACCCTGGCCAGTCAGGGTGGTGGAGCAGAGGGTACGCAGTGCATGGCAGCAGGTGGCGGAGCAGAGGAGGAGCAGTGCAGGAGAGGCGGGACACAGGGCCACCACATGGAACATCCAAAGCCTCTGTGGCCCAGGACAGCCCCAGAAGTGGGCCTCACTAAAACCCTCTGAGTGGCTCCAAAGGAGTCGAACTGCTGAGCCCATACAGTATTCCATGTGAGTTAAATGCCTTATTATTTTTACTTAAAAATGTTCTCCATTGTCTTTCCCTTCCCATTCGCACTTTGAAGCTACAAGCACATTGCTTGGACAAAAGTAGGCAATCACTGAGGAGTTTCTCCACTGAGAATCTCCATCAAAAATGAAAATATATGCCCAACTCTTGCCCCAAGAGTCCTGAGTTCTTTCAAGGAGGGAGTTCATTGTGCTAGTACTATAAGATGCTCTGTGTGCCTTCTGCGTATTCCTCAGGAGCCGGGGAACACAACCTATGGGCCCTAGGGTAGCTAATGCAGCCAGAACTTGCATGAGCACCACAAGCCAAGCAAGGGGCACATTTGGCCACATGCTTTGAGAGAATGGGCTCTTCTATCCTGAAGAACCACTGAATCTTGGGAAGAAAACCTGGCCAGCGGCCCCGCCACACCACTAAGGCTGAGCCGCGTCTGGCAGTGCAGGGAGCACCAGGCTTCAGCAGCGGTGCTCTGGCCACGAGGAGCAAGGCTAACAGGAAAGCAGGCAGATCCTGGTCCTATGTATTTTCTCTAAAGAAAGAAAAGTCCCTCCACATTTTCTGGCCCCAGAAAATGCACACGTCGCTAATATCAAAATGAACTGGCTTTGTGAAAAGTTGAATTGCCCCTCTGTTACCATTTTGAAATTAAGATTGTCAGTTCACATAGAATAATACCTCAATAAATCATTAAATGCACATAAAATTTTTTCACAAAAATAATATCTCTAAATTCTTGAATTTGAGATTAGTTAAAAGGACTTTATTTCAAAATTCACATATAGAGAAAATAGCAATGTGCAATTATCTGTTCAGTTAACTTATCCATAAGAAGAGTTCCATATAAATTAGATGCCATACCCAGTAATATTATTCATAATATTCAAATAACATCATACCTTTGTTCCTTACTAAGGTGCTGATGCGGGCCCTTAAGCAGCATAAATCAGACTTTAATCTAGCCTGGATTATTCTTTAGTTTCACTTAAGAACATTTATGGAGTGCTTACTATGTATTTAATACTTCATGACAAAGGTGGGTGAGATTAGTCTCTCTCCTCTCATGCTTATAGTCTCTTCCTCTTTTATTTAAATAATTAATGCATATAAAACGGGCAGGTATGCATGGCTCATAAGTGCTTAAGTGTCTGTAGTATCGGCAGTGGCGGTAGCCATGATCATAGTAGTAATGCTGGCGTTTCTGCTCTGTGATGCAGTTGGGTTGATCTTTCACCCCTTCTGCTACTCTTAGCCGTGTTGACCTCACTTGGATTGGCCTTGTGTATTAGAGTTTAAAGTAATATCTGCAGAATTTTTCTCAGTTTCTGCCTAGAATGAATCAAAGCTTCTCTTAACTTTGATTATTTATTAATGTTTGCTCTAAGATTTGTTCTTTCCAAAATGCTCTGCAAAAGATCTTCTGTTATTTACTCACCACACTAGAAATACTTCTTTCTGTGAGCTGGGATCTCAATTACCCAGTTTCCTGATCCTATCCAGGTTTTTCTTATATGATGGTAACTATTTCCTGTGTTTTTTGGTAAAAGCAATAACTTTTTCAATCATTTCTAAGATGAATGCAAATTCCTGAATTTTCCCCTAAGGCAAATAATTAGATGAAATGTAATTAAGCATATTCCAATTCATTGTAGCTGCTCAAGCACAGTACTGTATTTACTTGGTATTAACACTTTTGCTGCTTTTTTTAGCAGACTTCGAAAGTCACGGCTGAAAGGTTTTCTTGATAGCTACATCAACAATGTTTATAATTGCCTAGTTCTTCTTTGTACTAGCAATTTATTTTCTACTACATCCTTCGACATTTGTGGAACCAAAGGCGACTGTAACACTTTCTGGTTTTGTATTTTTTTGAGACAGGGTCTCACTATGTAGTGCAGGGTGGGCGTTACTTCACTTTGTAGCTGGCCTCAAGTCCAAGGCAATCTTCATACCTCATACTCCCCAAGGCTGGCATTACTGGTGTGTGCTACCCATCTGTAATGCTTTCTTGCGGGGTTTTATTTGTAATTCTTCACAGATATCCTGAAGGGCAAGACAATACAAGCTCAGTTTATTTCAGTTCTTTGGAACTTCCACACTAAAGCAGGCCAGATTTTTTTTTTTTTTTTTTGCCTTAGAAATGTAGGCCATATTTAATATCCTAAAGGATTTGTTTCTTTTTCTCTTGTGCCTAATCCTTTATATAGTTTTAATGAAAGATGCATAGTCATTTTCAAAACCCCTTAACAACTTAGAAACGCTGTTGTTTATGAATGCTCAGTGACCTAACTGACTAATATTCAGTCTAAGAGAGTTGTATTGGGTTGGTTCAGGAAAAATAAAATGATCCCTAAACATTTGGATCCATTGTGGTCCTGAATTTGAATATAGTATACTTAGATGATAAGGAAGATTAAACTTCAGGGATCCAGAGCAAAAAAAGTGGGGAGACTTTTTCCTCTAAACAATCTTACCTCAAAAAGAATATTTAAAACTCCTGGAATCCTGAGACTAGGCAGCAAAGAATGTGCATTTCTGTGGGGAGAGGAAACAGTACAGATCTATGTAGGCTTTCTTTTAATTCTATGGCTTTTAACATTTTTCTGAAATGCTAATGTTAAAATTGAAAGTAGGAATTCTACCACAGCAGGACCATTCTCTCTGCTTTTCACTTAACAGAAGCATGGATTTCAAGTTTCCCTTCTATACTTGCCCAGGTCTTCTGTTTTCCCCAGAAAGAGCTAAGGTGGAGCGAGGTAGTGCACCATGATCTGAAGGCAGAGGCAGAACGAACGCAACTCTGATGACAGACCAGGCTGCAACTCTGTGTCAAAAAAATAAAAAGAAGATGATATTTTTGATGGTGTCTTATTGTTAGAATTTCAAGCATAACTAGATCCCCACCAGAAGTTTCTACTTCCAGCCCCAATGTGTCACAGTCTCAGCAGCACTGGAGCTCTGGTCTGATGCGATCAATGGCACCTCTACCTCCCAGCTCCCCTATTATGCTTTCTAGTTTCTGCAAGCTTCTCTGCTGCCTGCACCAAACAGTTCATGAAACCCTGTGTCTGTTTTTGTCTCAACCCATTGTTTTCTTAAAATCCAGTAACACATTCTAGCCAAGCCCAGAACAGCATCTGTTTGAATCCAGGAATCTGAATGTACCTAGAAGAGTCCTTGTAGGTGATTGTCACACACTCATGGCAGATAAATGACTGGCTTCCCTTCTTTATTTCTTTTGATTGTTATTAAGCTTTCTGAAATAATTGTTGGATAACTGAATTCAAATCTTAGAATTATTTGTAACTAATGAATTGCACAACTTGGGCCTATGTTTTCCTTTTACTTCTGAGATTTTTATTGGTCTAATGTCACGAAGAATTCATAGTTCTAAAATAGGTTTCTACCAAGCTGTATTTCCAATGTGGAAGAATTGTCAGAAAAAAAGCAGGAAAACTGAGAAGAAAGAGATGTGATAAAAATAACCTAAGGTGAGCAATACAAGGCACTGGCCCATAGATTTCCTTTTTATAAAGGGGATGAGGCAAATGAGGACACTATAAAGAAAAAAGGAAATTTCCTTTATACTCTGAATTCTCAAATCTTCAAAAATGAGCTACTTGGGTAGCATGTACACAAACGATCTAAAATTTCTTGGACTTACAATGTTCTTTAAATTTCTCTGCAGATTCCTACACCCAGCAGCAAGGAGATCTCAACCAAACCCCTTCAGGTGAGTGATCGACTGCAACATCTATAGAAACTAATTGCTCAGTGTCTCAGGGATTTCATCCTGGCATTGATTGATGTGAAGAAAGAAGTCCAGGCCAGGCAATCTGCCTAGTCATAGAGACTTGTTTTTGACAAGGAATGTTTCAACACAAAATTCAAGATTGGTCATGGAAACCAGGGGAAAATGAATCAAAGTCTTAATTTCCTTGGGTGTCTACAAGGCAGCTGCGATGACCAGATGCTTATGGTGACAGGGCAAGAGTCTGCATTAAGTGAAGCAAAGGCTTTATGAAGATTTACCCAGTTCTATCACACCTGCCATAGATGGTGACCTACACAAAGCAAAATTACCATCAAAATCACCAGTACACCATGATTCCTGGCCTCATCTACATGAGGATAACAAAATCCAGGGCTCAATAAGTCTTCTTTGCCTGACACTGCACATTCAGACAGTGGTCATCTAGGAGGCTGCTGTAAATCCAAATTTGCAGTCCATCTGGCCTAATGCGTATAAGTCAGAGGGCTGGCGGACATAACAGAAACAGAGCTAGAATTTATTGATGCACCAGACAGGAGCATATGCCTTCTAGGGGAGGGTTGTAATCTACTGAAGATATTCAAATTGTCATAAACATGTGCAAGTGAGCTCTAATTCAGGCCAGATGTTCAAGCAGACCTTTGAGCATAATAGCTTTCACTAGAAGTCAAGCAGCTGAATATCATACCTAAAATAAGCATGGGCTGCTTTTGTTTCCTGATGTTTCAGAAGTCACTAGGTAGTCCTGTCTGGCGCCTTGAGAAAGATGAGAGTGTGTGTGCATGTGTGTGCTCGTGTGTGTGAACAGCACGTAAGATTTAAAATACTGGCATCCTCTGGTTCACCTGCTCTGACAGTGGTAAACAGTCGGAGAAGGCTGAAAGAATAGGATTTCTTGGTCTATTTGATTTAAGGGCAAGCATTTGTCCAGAATTCTGTGAGCTTTGATCAAAACATTTCTTACTCGCTGCATTGTTCTCATCAGCATTTACTGCAGGTGGCTGGGGTTCACCTGCATCATTACTCTGCAGAGTCACAGGGAAATTTGTACTTAAATATTCATAGGCTTTCATTGGCTTCCTCCACACATGCTACTCCAGTACCTGGATTTTTCTCCCAGTGTGTTAGTTTGCATGTTTTCTAGGTGCCTAGAATAGTGAAAATCCACCAATGGTGACATTTTATTGAGAGCAGCCATCATGTTGGAGAATAGGGTAATGAACAAAGCTTCATATGGCTTCCAGAACCCTCGCCCAAGGGGAAAGGCGCCCATGTACACTCTTGTGCCCAAGGGTGTGGTCTGAGCATGTTAGGTGCTGTGTGATAGGCAGGAACACGGGGACGCAAATGCCTTGGTAAAGGACAGAGTGTGCATTTCTCTTGTCCTCACTTTGCACTGTCATTGATTTTCACTGAATGCTACTGTATCTGTGTAGTGGTCCACACATTGTGTCAACTTGGCTGGGTCTCCTCATGGCTCCACACCCAGGGCTGTGGGGGCCCCAGAGGGACTCAGCACAAAAAGGGTATATAAAGGGGTTGAGGAAGGATTTGGCATTGCACTTCCTCGGAGGAACTTCAGTCACCGCAGTCAGTTTGGACATCATCTGGCTGCCAGCGCAGACCTTTCGGCCTCAGCTTAGATCCTTCAGCTTTCCATCTCAGATTCTTCAGCCTTCTGTCACAGACTCTTTTTTTATTTTTTTTTTAATTTAATTTAATTTATTTTGTTTTGTAGTGCCAAGGATTGAACTCAGGCCCTTGTGCTTGCCAGGCAGGCTCTTATTCTACTGAGCTATCTCCCCGGCCCTGTCACAGACTCTTCAGCCTTCCATCCCTTCCATTGCAGACCCATTAGCTGACTGACAGAGACTTGCAGGGAAAACCGTAGAGAGCTCCAGACCTTGGACTGAATCCTTCAGTCTCAGGTGTGCAGATGCCCTCTGCCAGCTTCCTCATCTGACTCTGCAGCTGACAGCTATAAGCCAATCTCATAATTTCTTATACATTTACACATCATGTATTATATCTGTTCTTCTAGTAATACAATCTGGTTCCATGTTCCATCTTGATCTTTTCACTAATGCCATTTCCTCCTTGTTGGAGCAAGTTTCTTTACTGTGTCAAAACGAATCAACTAATTGTACTAATTATTTTTAAAGAAAACCTCAAAAGATAGAGGAAACTAACCTCTTATTCTGAAGTTTAAAATCAATGAGATCTGTATGCACAAGAGAATTCAGAGCAACAGGGTGTGTTTTTAGCATTCTCTGTTTTATGCCACATCTCTTTCCTAGAGAAATAAGTATTTAGCCTCTTCTTTCTTTAAATTTTTACATTATTTATTTATTTTTATTGAATTTCTTGCTACAATTTAGATATAAATAATGATTACATGATCATAGGGACTTTGTACCTACACAAAATAAATCCTGGTTCCTCTTTATTTTCAATACCCTCTTAGCTTTTTTTAAATATTAAAATATATTTTAAGACTTTTCCTGCAAAACTTTCTCAGAAGCTACAGCAACTGGTGAAATGTGAAACTGACATAATTAGTAATATAAAAAATAGGCTATTATTAAAGTTAATTTTATTGGTAGTTGTTTACTTAGTATTTAGGGGGAAAGAATAAATCAAAACCTCACTCTCATTCTTTTTTTTTTTTCACACATAACCCACTTTATTAACATAAACTGAGAAGCTCCTGAACCTTGTAGCCATTAACAACTCAGACACATAGGAACATGCCAGAGTAAACTGAAAGGCTCTCTTTGTTGCTTGAGAGAGTAAGAGGAGGGCGGGAGAACACCATTACTTGTCAAAGGAGGCCCGAGAAGCCCCTGCAGCACCGCAGTCTCACAGCATCTCTCTTTCTTCTGACTTTCTTCCAATATCTTCCATGATTTGCTCCAGGTCGAGCTCAGTGGA
>NDGM011175774.1:0-11353 GCA_002564305.1 Octomys mimax | reverse complement strand
TGTGCTTTGCCAAGCTTGTTCCAAGTGGGTGCTTTAGACCACTGAGCCAACTCACCAGCCCCCATACAGCTACTCTTATAAAAATTATTTCTCCATGACACCACCAGTCTAAATCCTCGGAGTAATTTTGGTTTGTTTGTTTGTTTTTTGTGGGACCGGGGATTGAACTCAGGCCCTTGCTCTTGCCAAGGAAGGACTTATTCCATGAAGCCATCTCCCCGGCTCCCTTGCAGTAATTTTGGCAAGAAAACTTAAAACCTATTAGTGAAAAGCAACAGATCATTATAAAGGAAAATACATTATAGTTACAGTGACATTTTAAAACAAATTTTGAAGGTTAGGGGAATATGAGTTGAAGTGTTTCAAGTCTTAATAGAAAACGACTTCCAGCATAGAGTTCTCTATCCTACACAATTATCATTCAAAATTAATATAAAAATAAGGCTTGTTTATTGCACAGAGACCTGAAGAAAATACCAAACCAGCAGCACAAATTTTCAAGTATATCCTTGGAAGACACAATGAAGACAAAAATGCCAAAAGTATAATAAGATACATCTACCAGGCATGGAGTGAGGTTAAGAAGTGGAAACATAATTAGTTCAGGAAAATAATGTAATGCCAGGAATAAGTCAATACATTTCTAGAATAACTGCCTCAGTGAATGCTCTCAATTTCCTAACCAAAAGACAGATTTGCAGAATATATGAAGAAAAAAAAAAAAACCCAATGGTAAGCTACCTTGAAGAAACACATTTTGGGGCTCAGGAGATGACTCACCAGAATAAGCACTTGCCTGGCAAGCTCAAGGGTCTGAGTTCAATCCCCGGTTCCAAAAAAACANAAAAAAAAAAAAAAAAAGGAAAAAAAAGAAAGAAAGAAACATTTACAGGGGCTGAGGGCGCGATCCCTGGGCCTGCTGTGTTGGCCCGGCCCCCAGGGCATGCTGAGATGGCAATTGAGACTGGGCATGGTGGTGCATTCCTATAATCCCAGCTCTTGGGAGGCTGTAAATAGGTGGATCACTACGAGTCCAACCTAGTAGTGAGACCCTGAACACACTGTAGACCCTTCCCTAAAAAATACACAAAAAGCAGCACATTTAATGAGAAAATACTTACAGACTTAGAAAAAATATGTAAAACAATATTTCACACATGAAGAAACAAAAAATAAGAAATATTATCCTATTAACAGACAAAGTGAACACAAGCAACTGATTAGAAAATTCAAAGGTGACTTATTGTTTGAGGAAACTATTCAACAGCCAGAGATAATAATTACAAACATAAATTCACCAAACACCAGCATGCTTACCTTTATAACACAAGCAGTATTGCACATAAAATATGAGATAAGAAAATTACAGTGGGATAACTTAATATCCCACTATAACCAATAGACAGATTGACTAGACAAAATTCAACAAAGAAATAAAAGAAATGAGTCAAACCTTCAAACAAATGGACAATATAGGCATCCATCCCTTTTTTTTTTTTTTATTTTCACTACGAGGGATTGAATTTAGGACCTTAAGCTTGCCAAGTAAGCACTTATGCTACTGAGCTTGTCTGGCAAAAAATTATGCCATTTTTTGTTCTCAGATTATACTGTGATGAAATTAGCTATCAACTGAAGTTATGAAAACAGATGGAGTAGAAGAACAAGTATGTTCTAGTTCTGGTACTCTTGTATAATCACGAGGCCCCTAGGAAAAAGAAGGAATAAATTGGTTCCTATAACCAAATGATAGTACCAATATACCATATTAGAATTTACTGAACATAATGACAGCAGTCCTAAGAGATGAGATTAGAACTATTAATCCCCAAATCCAAAAAAAAGAGTAAATCCAAATATATAATTTATGATGCAACTCAAGTTTCGAGAAAAATAAGAACAATCCAAATCCAAAAACAGTACAAGAAAATTTCAAAGATCAGAGTAGAAGTTAATGAAATTTAGAGTAAACACAAGGAATCTATGAATCACAAAGTTGGTTTTTTGAATGAATAGACAAACTGTTAATGAATTACGCAAAATGAAGGAGAGAAAAGACCCATGTCAATGCAATTAGAAATGAAAAACCTGGTACACAGGATATCACAGAAATACAGTTGATTACTTGTAACTGAGAGAAATCGTATTCCAATAAATTGGAAATTCAGATGACATGGACAAATTCCTAGACACATATGAATTACCAAAACTAAATCCTGTATAATCCTATTATCAAAGATACAAAAACTGAATAATTTAGGAACAAGCAATGACACTGAAACAGCAATAGAATACTTGCAACTAAAGAAAGCCTACATCCACTTTATTCCAGAAAGAAAATCTATCATCAAGAAACCAAATGATGATGCTGATGACACAGTGAAGGAAAGGGTGACCTTCTACATTGTTGGCAGGAAAGGAAAGTAGTATAAGCACTAAGGAAATCAGTATGATATTCCTCAGAAAACTAAAAATAGATGCTTCAGGTGACCCAGCTATTCATTTCTAGAGATTGTTTCCAAAAGAGTTGAAAATATCATTTTATATTTACATGCCTGTGCTCATAGCAGCACAGTGCATAATAGCTAAATTTTTTCATATGCCCCTCAGTAGAGGAACACATGAAGAAAGTGCAGTACGTATACACGGGGAAGTGCTAGTCTGACACAAAGGATGAACTTGATTCATTTGTAGAAGAGATGCACCTTGAGACCATATCGTTAAATGAAATAAACCAGGCCAATTAACTATCACGTAGCTTCTATTATGTAGGAAATCCAAAACATATTTAAAGAGCAAAATAAAATATAATAGGCAATAAAAAGATTAAGGTTAAGATAAAAGTGAACAAAAATAGAGAGATGGGTCTTTTATAAAATGGAGGCAGACCAAGAGATAAAGGGAAGGTGCAAACTTGGAAGAAGAAGAGGTCAAAGCAGAATTAAAATGCATTATGTACATATGCCAGCTTCCCACATGAAATATAGTCATTAAGTACTGAAAACTGTACTAATAAAGTGAAATAAATATATAAATAAATACCAAGATATACATTTTCAATTGTAAGATTAGTAAGTTCAGCAGATGAACTTACAAGCACAATGACTACAGTATAAATAAGTTTTATGTACTTTAATTCGGGGAAAAAGCCTTAAGAGTTTTATTTTTGAAAGATAACTATGTACAGCAAAGATTGTACAGCAAAGATATGTACTATTAGATTCCTTGTGATAATCAAAACTCATACGTATGTGAAGACCTTCCCCACACATGGCAAATACATACAGTTTGCAGTTTTCATTTATGAATCTCAATAAAGCTGGATGTGAAAATAGTAAGTTGTTTGATAGTCTGTATACACTTCTTCAAGTCTCAATTTCATCCTTTTTAAATAATATAACACATAGCATGCTAATAGTAATGCCATTTTATGGTGATAATAAATGCATAAATGCATAATAACGTAATGCTATGACTATACTAAACTCAGAGTTTTTCTAAGGAGTGATTGTACAATAAAAACTGATTAATTGAGGCTGGGGGGACGTCTCAGTGGTCTAAGAAACCTGCATGACAAGTGCAAGGGCCTGAGTTCAATTCTCGGTACCATATGCCATGCTGGTCCCAGAACCAGGCATGGTGGCACACACCTGCAGTCCCAGTGCTTAGGGGGCTCAGACAGGAGGATCACTATGAGTCTGAGCTGCATAATGAGGCCCTGCAAAAATAAATAAATTTTCCTAAAAGGACTGATTAATTCATACAAATTTCACGATGCCTGATGCACAGTACTTCAAGGGATTTCAACATGTTTAAAAGTTATTATTCTTATTTTTGACCTATAACTAAGCACAGGTATTTCAATATATGGCATCATACTATAGAAATTTAGAACTGAAACTATTTTGAGTATCTAAAATAAGACCATGATTTTTTTTTACAAGGTTACACATTCTAAACTCAAACATGTCCATTAATCATTCTGGTAAGAAGACTACATTAAAAAAAGATTAAAAGTTTAAAATTGGAAAAGAAAATTACACATTTTACAAATAATGTACTTATCATTACCCTAGTGTGCTTAAAAAAATATAATCCTGTAAAGTGGCCTTAATAATATAATAGTCCTAATGCTAAATAAAGTTGGAGAAGATCATATAGTATATATTCCTTTAGGAGACTGACAATGCAAACTGTACAGTAAGGAGTCTTATAAGTCAGTTAAAATACAGCTATTTCACTTTGTTTAGCCTAATATTTTCCAAACTTGCTTGATTAAAAAATAAAGCAACAAAAAAAATAAAATAAAAAAATAAAGCAACAACACTATCTTTCCCATACAATAATTATGACTATTCCTGTTGGAAAAGGAGCCTTAACTCTTATCCTTTAATTCTCTACCCTTTCTATTTAGAGTCAGAATAATGAAAAATTCTCCTCTCAGCTGTCAGCAGTCCCTGGTCTTGTAAACAGAATGTCAGAGTTTGGTATTAAAGTCTCCATAGCACCCATGACAGTGGCAGCTCTCGGCTAGCTCCGTGTCTTCCCTGCTTGGTTGCCAACATAATTCCCCAGAGGTTCCTATCTCTCTTCTATTCTTCTCACATCCAAGTAACCCAACAGAATTCAGAACAGAGAGAAAATCAATGTCACCTGCATCTTCACAACAACAATGGAAAACCATTAAATGTGGTTTTCTAATCAGAGGGTTGTAATTCTTTCCTTTTTTAACAAAGCTAATCCATCTAATTCCTAACCTTCTTTTAAGGAACAACAACTTGAAAATTTCAATATCCAGTTTGAATGGATCACTAAGAATTGCTACAGCAGGTTGTATCAGTTATCTGTTGTAATGTTAATGCGCCATGTCAAACCATCTCCACACTCAGACATGAGCTAATCAGTACATACCGTGACTCACAGATCTATGGATCAGATGAGGTAGAGACAAAACAGTAATGCTCTGTCCTCCAAATCTATTTGCTGAAATTCTAACCATCAGTATAACAGCATGGCAGATGAAGATCTTGGGGAAGTGATCAGGTCATCAAGGTAGATTTTTCAGTTATGATATTAATCACTTTTAAAAGCCTGACAGAGGACTCTCTGGCTCTTCCAACATGTGAAAATATCGAAAGAAGACTTGGAACAAAGAAGTAGGTCTTGAGCAGATACTGAATCTCTCAGTAACTTAATCTTATACTACTCGAATCCCGAACTGTGAATTTCAGTTGTTCATAAGCCATCCAGTGTATGGTACATTGTTACAGCATCTACAACATGTTAGGACAGCAGACAATTCTTCTGACTTCTGTTGTATCACCCATAAAACTACTACTAAAAACTGTGTGGATCATCCTTCTAATTTTTGTTGATCAAATGTATGCTAGGTGATAGATTCTGGGTTTCATTTGCAAAAGCAAGTCACAAAGCCTACAAAATCCAAGTAATAATGAAATTGACTTCTTGATAAAAAAGAATTAAAATTCACAGCACCAAGTAACCATCAGTGGGAAAAGAATTGATGGCCACGTATAACATCAGTCCATTACCATTCTACCTTCTGCTCCTGATTTTCTATATTATCCATACACAAACTACATTCATTTTGCCAAAGCTAACTAGAGTTTCTTCCAGTTATTGTATTGTCCTCAATGTCTCATGATTTACATCCATACACTTCAGAAGTGGCATACTTTGAGCAAGAGATTTACAAACTAAAAAGTCAACTTGGACCCTCTTATCACTGCCCAGGGCACGCTAATGAGGTGAGGGAAGGAAAGGTACAATAACATTTCATTCAAGAGGACAAAGATGGAACACATAGAATTCTCTGGACTTTAAGATTTCCAAAATTGGGAAGGAGACCAGTTTTCGCAGGTGCTCTGATCCTGAACGAAGTGATCATTCCCAGATCTTTCTTCCTTGTGTCCCATAGTGGGGTTTTTCCATTCCATTATTTTCCACATTTCCAATTTCTGAGAACTTCTTCCTTTGCCATAGCTTTTACACTTCATTTTGAAGAGATTAGCAAAAGTTATAACCTCCAAATTCATTTCCGAACGGACCTCTTTTTCCATGGTTGATACCTTGAAACATGCGATTAAAAACTTCTCAGTACTTTAAGATCAAGGTGAGGGCAATTTGCATCTACTAACGCTTCAACATTTCTGTGATTTCAATTCATTTAATTTTCAGCTACTCTGCTTAACAAATTCTTTTTGTTGAGAATCATATTACTTGGAGCTCTTTGAACACCAACAGAGCACATGTTATTCTTATCTGGGAGGACAAGCTAGCTTTGTAAATCTTTGCAACAGTTTAACATAAAATCTTAAGCAACTTTGGTGTCTTAATCTGTACACTGAAAATATAATTCATTTTGATAGCCATTTCTTGACTAGAGAGAGTGAAGATGAAGAACTATTTTATTTTACAGTCTGTACATCTGTCCCCTTTAAATTCTGCATAGAAACTGACCAGTTCTTTTCTTACCCCACTTTCTTGACAGACTCCACATAATTAAGAAAATCCAGCTGGAACTCTCAGCATTATGTCTAGAGATCTCCTGAAGCAAATCCAAAAGTTCATTAGATACCTTTTCCACCTTGTAAGTTACCCACTGCAGGCAATAGTTTTGTCAATTGCTTTGTGATGACATTACATGCATCATCCTTTTTCCAAGCAGCAATTAAATTTCCAACCTTCATTATCACTTTGCAAGCTTTTCCTGACCCCACCTACAGCCAGTCAAAAACCAGTGCCACATACCGCAAGTTGTTCATGAACTAAAAAAGATAAATTATACGACAGCACTCTGTAGCAAGTATCAATTTCTATCTCAGTTGTCTGCTGATACACTAATTTGGCAATAAACTGGCTCCAGAAGTGATGTCTTCACCCTATAAAGATGTACCTTTCCTTGCAAAGCTTTGGATAATTTGTGTGGCTCTCTGATCTTGATTGTGCTGAGTCTGTAGCAAACTGTGGGTCAAGTTGTTCGCTTGACTGATCTTCACTGCTCTCTCTCGAATCTGTGGGTTCGGCTGTCTCCTAACTCCCTGTGCCTCTCACATCCTGCAATTTGCCAACCCAGCCATGTCCACAAGGCAAGGCCAAGGTCCAAGAAACAAGACAAACACAGAAGCAGGCAAGGTTTTTTAAGCAGTGGGTTAGGAAATAAAGTTCCATCGCTTTTTCTGTTTCCTAAAACTACTTGTCAGGCCTTCCCAGATTTAAGGAGAAAAGTCAGTATCTCAGAAGCAGAAGAGTATCAAAGATGGAATAGGAAGGATATTGATGAAGGAAGGTGGGGAGAATTGAATCCACTTTTGCCTACAGGTAAACCACACTTTGGTGTGGTTTTTCTAATGTCTGTGCTTTATCAAAAGAGCTAAATGTTATAATCCTTTGTTTAAAATTACTAGTGTTTGATCTGATCATGAATGTTGTTTATTGTATCATACACAAAAGAAAAGAAAAATTTAAAAATTCTAACCAAAGGTCCGGGGTTGTAGCTCAGTTGCACAACACCAGCTTAGCAAGTACAAGATCATGAGTTTGATTCTCCATACAAAAAAAGAAAAAAAAAATTCTAACCAAAAAATCAGCTGGTAATTTGATGTTTCCTTAAAATATGTATTCCTTTGGAATAGATCTTTATATACTTGCATAGGCAAGTTGTTATGTACAATTATCATTTTTTCCTCAATATCATGAAGATTTAATTGTGATTAAAATTATTATTGAACCATCCAATGGCTTGTTAATAGCTAATGACTATTTTAAACCTTATTACCATTTTCTATTATTGTGCATCTACACAGATCTTTCAACTTGATTTTTAAGACTTGAGAGGTAATTTCAGGTCCTTCAGTATTTAGAATATTTTGTATTGCTGTGGCTTTTGATGTTTATTTTGAAGTTTTACTCTACATATAGAGAGGAATGCTAGACCTTCATTATGAAGTGGAATCTTTTGTGTTAAAAAATTCTATTTTCTGTTTTCCTCAAGTTTTGTTTTTTTAAAAATTCTTAATATTTTTCATGTTTTTGATGCTGAGAATATTCACCAATTGCTTCATAAACATCTATCACAGCATTCTCTAATTTTAATTCTAAATCATCTCTCAACTAATACCTTGATGTGATCTTTAAAAAACCCAACACTATTTTTACCACCTATTATATCAGTAAATTGTCTCATTTCTACAGTTTCTTATAACTTGAAAGAATCCAATGACAAGCCAACTCTCTTTGCCAGCCTCCTTTAGGAACAAAGTAACTAATACTTTCCTTTAAGACAGAATACAAAGTACTAATAAATTACATCATTAAGACCCTGGAATCTAGAGATCATTAATGACTTCCTCTGATGGGAGGAGCATGGTGCTCCTTAGTGCCTGAAGCTGCCAGGGCCACCAGGGATTAGAGCAAAAGGGTAAATTATGCGGCAACATCATATGAACTACATGCAGCAAATAAAGGGCTCACTGAGCAAGTCACACAATGTTTTGAACCCCTTTGCCACATCTTTGTTTTATTGATTAGACAGCATAAAACTTTGCTACTTTTTGAGCTCATATTTTCAGTTTGTAACAAAATGCCATGAGCTCTAATGAGCTTTGGCAATAACAAGCTTTATGAAATGAAAGTACAAGTTAAAAATTAAGTCCTGAACTTCCATTTCTTATGAAATATCAGTGCAAAGATGTAACATTTGCAAATCTTTATTGATGCTTAACCTTTTTACTTAGGACTGTAGTGCTACAGGGTTATAAAAACCAGAAGGCATAAATATGCTACAAATCCATCTATTTTACTTCAAAAGATAGCAGCTATTTTATGTAAGAAATATGGGAGGAAAAAACCAGAATTTAATGGATAAAATTTTTAAATGTATTTACTTACCACAATGTAAAACATAAATTTTCTGTTAGATCAAATAACCCTTCTTCTAAATTAGTATTGTTATGCAAAATTATCTTGTGTATATATTGAATGTACAGGTATAACTGAAATGGGTTCATTCCATTAGTATAGAAATTATTGGGGGCCGGGAGATGGCTCAGTGGAATAAGTGATTCCCTGGCAAACACAAGGACCTGAGTTCAATCCCTGGTTCTGAAAAAGAAAAAAGAAAAAAGAAATTATTCAGGGAGTTGACAAATATTTGAGTTTTTTGAATGAGGTAGTTACTTTAAATATAAAATCAGTTAACCTTCAGTTTCAATTATTTTTATCCAGATTATGCACCATAAAAATATTAAAATGTATTCATTTAAATATAAAATGCTAAATATTATTATGAATAGAAATAGTTTAAAAATAAAGCCTAATATTGAATTATTTTTATCATACTTTGATGAAATAAGAATGCAAGCTGTGATGGAATCCCTGATAATAATATTTGACCTTTTTTTGAGGGAAATACAGTATTTATCTGAATTGTAAATACACGCACATAGTATAGTATAAGTTTTTAAAAAGACATAGTAAGAGTCTCTCCTTTTGCAATTTCCCAGCATTTTTTCCTGTGGACAACCACCACAAATATGTATTGTCCCAGAAATAATCCAGTCATTAACAAATTTGTGTGCATATTTATGTTTTTCTCACACAATGGTAGTGTACCAAGCTTATTGCTTTGGAATTTTTCTATTTAATTGCTTTTTTTTTTTTCCTTATGCCTACTGTGAGAAGCTTCCTAGGAATATTATTCCACTGTTTTCAGGTAGCTGAACATAAAGTCAGTTAATGGACATTATAAATTATTTATTGTTGTTTGATAGTATAAATAAAGAAGTTTATATACCAGAGACACTCTTGGAATTAGTTATAGGAGACATGATATAATTCTTCATTTTTTCCTGAGAAGGGAAAATATTCTACTTTTATAAATTGAACACCTATGATTATCAAAATTCTCTGTTCTGTTCTCTCACTCTCTTGTACTTCTTTCTTTAGTACTATTTTTATTGTACAATTTTATAATCTAGATAAGAATAGGATAAATTTGGAATGTTCTGTGATTTTAAAGTTTTAAAACTTGACACTAGATACTAAAGTGTCATACAAAAGGGAATTTTTGTGCCTTAAATTTTATAGCAAGTTCCACTGAAAATAAACCAAGCAATATAAGAGAACTTATTTCTAACAAAATATTTATACCTTTAAATTTAAAATATAAAATCTGCACTAACCTTCATTTAACAGCATAAGCCATACACTCATAAGGAATGTAAACTACTATAATATATGTTCTATCTTAAAATATTATCATCTACATAGAAGCAAAACTATTGACAATATTTGTTTGTTTGCTTGTTTTTGTAGTTTCTCTCTTTTCTTGTTTGTTTGTTTGTTTGTTTGTTTTGGTGCTGGGGTTTGCACTCAGAACTTTACACCTACCAGGCAGGCACTTATGCCACTGAGCTATCTCCACAGCCCAAGACTATTTGCTCTATTAACTATATTATTGCTTGAAATTTATCTTTACTAATTATTCATCTTGTGGAAATATAAGATTTTTAAGATATTTTCAGATTGTATTATATATCAAATGGGTGCCATTTCATTAGTGGCAAGTATAATTGAAAAACTGAGAAAAGAATGTAAATATCTACTATTTTGTGCATGTTAATTATTTAATGTTTAGATATTAAATCCATAGCAAGTTTTTTTAAATAACATTGCTTTAATATAAAAGGATATATATTCATTTTGCTTTTTGAAATATTCCTAGAACTGGACTTGATGGTACATACCTGTAATCCCAACACTTGGGAGGTGGAGACAGAAAGATTTTTTTGAGTTTGAAACTAGCCTGAGGGCTACAAGAGCGGGCACAAGCCTGGCCCAAACTGCATAGAGAAACCCCATCTGAAAGAAGAAAGACAGAAAGAAAGAAAGAAAGAAAGAAAGAAAGAAAGAAAGAAAGAACACACTTATTTTTTAGTTTTATTAAATTAGTAAAATCAAATCATTGATCTAACTTTCTCAAAAATCATTTAATGTTCGCTAATTTCAGCCTCCCTTTTGCCCTCAATAGAATATGCTTTCTCTAATGAATGAAATTGCTTCTTGACCTATGGCCTCCACAGCAATCATTTCTTTATCCCAATTAATTTTAGGCCACAAAGTGAACATGATGATGATGGTTGATCCTGAGGAGAATCATTAAGGGAAAAGTCGATGTGAGAAATCTGGTCCAACATAAGAAAACCTACCCTGTAACATCCTGTAACTCAGTGGTGTCCCAAATTTTCTATCAAGGAGATTATGAGTCCACAGAGGAAAGTGATTGATGATGTAGAGAGTGCCTAAGGAGAGTCACATGGAGAGAAAACATTCT
>NDGM011175771.1:0-10427 GCA_002564305.1 Octomys mimax | reverse complement strand
AAAAAAAAAACAGAAGGAGCTCTGTGTCTATCACTCTTGTGTCCTGTGGTCTGGTCAATGTAGAACACTGCTAGACAGCTACACAAAAACAAGAAGAGGTTCCCTATAATTCCATTGTTGGTTACTAGTTCTCCCATACTGGTAAAGTTTTGTGATTTTTTTACTTGACAACATCTGTTGATTTTGGGTACATGTCACTATATCTCTGGCCTATAGTATATCATCTTTTGTGAGGTCTCTTTATAGACCTTTGATTACCTTAAAAATAGACAGTCACAAGTCCTTGTGTAGACTTAGGTGTCAATGTATTTCAGGTACATATCTTCTCTATTGTTTATAATTTGTAAATATATACGTTTATAACACCACAAATTAGGTATATAGCAATTGTAGTTTTAGATCCTTGTCTTATAGTTACAATTAACTTTCAAGAATTTTCCATATATAATATCTAACATTTCATTCCTTGGGATGTATACATGCAAGATATTGTTACCATTATCTATTCAATATCTTCCTCTAGTAACCTATTCAATCCCCTAATAAAATGGACTCATACTCTCATTGCTATTATAACTGTTATTATTGTATTTTCTTCATTAATTTTTTTTGATAAGAGCATGCATCTGAAGGTCTATTTTCTTCACCCTTACAACATTTATGTAGGCGTCATGTCATGGTATACTGATGTCTACAGCTTAACTGTCATGTGGAGCCTAAACTCTGACTCACATCTCACTGTCCCCTTTGCCCAGGTCAAGAGCATCATAATCCACCTCGTGGTGCTGTGCATTAGTCTAGTTAAGGTGAATTCTAGAAAGCCTATTATGCCCAATATGCCTTCTGTGCCTGGTCCCTTTTTCTTAGAATGATGTTCTCTATGCTAATTCCAAGTCACACATGGGTGAATGTTCTTCAATTTTATGACTCAGTACTCCAATTATATGTTCATGTAACTTCGTTTTCTCCATCATCTGTCAGTGGTTGTTTAACTGTCTTCCACATCTTGCCTACTACAAAATATGGAAAAGTCTAAAAGGTCTTTATTTCTTTGCTAAAGATGTAAGAAATTTAACACAAAAGCAACAAATAACTCTCAATAAATTTGCAAGTGACCTGGACAGACACTTCTTAAGAGTGTTTCAGATGTCAGTGTGTATAGTTAGCCTTCAGGGAAAGGCAAATCAAAGATACTTGGAGGTTGTATCTCATCCCAGTTAAATGGCTGTCATCAGGAATAGAAATAAACAGTCAGTGCTTAAGAGACTCCATGGAATAAAGATGCCATATACACTGCTGATGGAAAGGTAAATTATTACATCCAGTGTGTAAGATCGCATTGATCGGTGATATCAAACCTGTGGCACTAGTGGCACAGTAGGACATTGGTCATCACTGAAAGCTGTAAAAGGTTTATACTTGCTGGTAAAGATGTTTCTTAAAAAGTCACAAGTGAGCCACCTTGTCATTCACCTAAATAATGTAACAGTGTGTGTCCAAGTGAATCAAATCATCATATTATAGAAATATAGAAGTACCTCGGTTTAAGAATTTAACTTGCTTTATACTTTTGATGCATTTGTGTTGTATAACAAAGACAATATAGACCAGGATCATGATGTTTCTCTTGGAAATAAGGACTCCATTGGGCATTTACCTAGCAGCCACGTGTGTTATACACTAGCAGCAATTCCATCTGCATTTTCTCCACATTTGTGATTTCATAGGTGACTGAAATAAGGCCAGTAGCCTAGTAACTTATGGAAGTATTTTGAAAAGGTCCTGACACTCATGTTGAGACGTGGTTCTTGATGGCTAGAATTGTTTGAAGTGACACTTAGAAGCAAAGAGCAAAAACAGAGAGTAACATTGTGAAAAATTTAGAAAAATCCATCTGTCAACCTGGAACCAGAAGAGGGCTGGTTGCTGAAGAGGTCAAATGGATACCACGTGCACTGCACAAGGATGAGAAAATACATGCCTGAGAGCATTTCTGAAATCAGCAAAACCTTAGCTTCCACAAGATCAAGGGTACAATAATGGCACTCTTTCACGTGAGAAGAGAGAACTGTGGCAACCTGGTACAGAACCTTGTTCCTGGGTATAGTCCCTCAGGAATGATTTCACTGTGTTGGGCATTCAGGCTCTCAGAGCTGCTTGTTTCATAGACCAGTGTAGCCAGTCTACCACTGAAGATGGCAGCAGGCCTCCGTCTTTGCATGGGATATGGTTTTCCTAACATGCAGAATGCAAAGACTGTGCCTCAGAGCGGTTTCCATGTGGAATTCAAAAGAAAGCCTGGAAAGCCAAGCAAAAGAAACCTGGTAAGATATTTACACATAACCCTCACACCATTTTGATATTGTCTTAGGTATTTCTGTATAATGTGCAGCGAAGTTCATGTTCTCATATAATCATTAAGTCACTCATTCTCAGTACAATTTATTATATAATATATTTTGGACTAATCCACTACTGTATTAGTCACCATTCTGCCACTGAAACAAAATGTCTGACATATACAAATTAAAGCAAAAAAATACATATTTGGGTTGACAGTTTCATAGGTTTCAGTTCAAGTAGTTTGGCTCCAAGCTACAAATTGCACTGTGGAGAACCTCTGCTCAGCCAGGAGCAGAAAACTTGGGAAAGGTCCAGAGAGAAAGAGACCAGGAGAATCACATAACCCTCAAAACCACACACCAGTGATTGCTTTATCAAATTAGCTCTCACCACCTAAGAAGCCCACAGATGTTGTGAACTCAACATTGGTCCAATCCACTTGATGAATGTGCAGACTATGATTGAATCACTTCCCAGAGCTGCACTTGAAGGGAGGATCATGGCTGAGCAGAGGCAGAAGTGCTTTGGAGATGCTCAGAGTCTGCACGCCAACAACTGCAGATCCTCAGAAACAGTGAAAATCAAATAACCTAGTGCAAAGGATACTTGAAAGAAAGCACAGCAGATGAATTCCAGCAGGCGGGTATTTAGTAAAGGTGACATCAGAGCAGTGCTTGACCACAGCGCTGCTATCATCTCAGATCCAGAGCACCTAGGATCTCATGAAAGGTCTGAAGTCTCTGGGAAGAAACTGCCTGTGAGACTGGCAGCCACATTGCAGAGATGGGGGCCCACCCTAGCAATCGTCCCCCATGACCCTCCTGTCCTGCCTGCCTTCACATCAGGAGAATAAAGCCAGATCACAAATTCATAGGTCAGGGTTAAAAACAACAACAAGGACAACTAAAATCCAGGGAGGCACTGAGAATGCAGTGTCTGAATTTGAATTGAAGAGCTTTAGAAAACAAAGAACAAGTGTACTGTCTTTGTTAGGGTCCCAGAGACACATACTGAGAGTTCTAGAGCTCAGCATGTCACAGTGGTGGCTGAGGTTGTGACTGTTGTGATCTAGGGAAGGAAGAAAGGCTCTGATGCTCTTCCAGACTAGAGAAGCTCCCACTTCTCCCTAGCCCTGGGGAGCTCTGTGTCCGTCGTTATCCGGGTCACTGCTTATCCAGAAATCCACAGAGGTGGTGGTAAGGTAGAACATCCCACTGCTGGCCTAAGCCCACTGTGCACAGAAATCTCTAATTTTATCTGGCTTCCAGGCTGAGTAGCTTTCATAGTGTGAGGACAGAGTATTGGGCAAGCTGGAGAAGAGAGACAGCAACAGAAGGAGCTCCTTGGTGCCCTCACCTGGAAGAGACACAGAGCAGAGAGTATCATAGAGGTAAAGGGGCAGGTGTCAAGAAGACCCCTTTTAATCAGTGGAAGACTTGGTGGTTGACCAGCTGTAGTGTCCCTCCACCTCTACAACACATTCACAGCTCCTGATTATAAGACAAAAGAAAGCCCTTGGCTCGCTGTGTCCACAAAAGCAAAGTGGAGACCAAGCGTCTCTGGCTACAGAGGGCATGAGAAGCTGACTCAGCAGTCTTTTAATCTCAAGCTGTTCAATCACAGTGGGCGAGGGGAAAATAACTCAAGCACCAGTAGACACGTCTAACTTCTGAATTGATCACAGAGGACTGGAGCTCAGGACCCACCAACAGCTACTGTCATTTTCTCCATTTATGAATGTAGGGGGAAGAACACACTGACAGGATTATCACTACAATATACACAACATTCAGAGCACTCTATGACTTTGTGCTGCTGTGTGTCTTACTCTCACCTTTTTTTCTTCTTGTTTAGCATATGAATTTGGTAAACTCTTGCCAGACCCTAGAGGCAAGGTAGGAGGAGACATGTAGTTCTACTCATTATCTTTCCTGCTGCTACTTGCCACTCCTAACCTTACTGACCTGGCTCCACCATCACCATGGAGACAGCCCTAGGGTGCTCAGTCCTAAATCAGTCTCCTCTCCCACAGGGGCATGGTGCTGTGTTTACATCCTATGTGTCTGGATCCCTTACTCAAGCCATGGGTCTCATAACAGAGAGGAAGGAGGACTCCCTCTGATGCCAATCCTAACCTTGCAATCCCTATGTGTTCCAGGGTGCTGCTAGGACACATGATGAGAAAACAGAAAAAGATAGATAGATAGATAGATAGATAGATAGATAGATAGATAAAAGAATGGGACAGGAAAAGAAAGAAAAAGAAAGGGAAAGGAAAGGAAAGGAAAGGAAAAAGGAAAGAAAAGGAAAGATGGATGAATAGTACTGGTAAAATTTGATGTCAGGCTACTGTGTCCCATCATATGTAAGAAGGTGACAGAGGTAAGTGGTCTTGTCTCCAAAATGTGTCCTGTTTCCTTGGAGCTATCCACACTTTTGTGCAAAATCAGGATGTATGTCCCTCCCTTGCCTCCAAATATTCGTGTTTTCAGTTGATTTTCTGTGCATATCTTCGGTGTGGCCCCTCTTCTATTCAATCATGTTGAATCTCAATGACAATATATTTCATGCAGTTATTCAATAATCATTTTAATTCAATCTGTTGTCCCAGTATGTTCCTCTATATTATTATCACACTATGAGTTTTATAGGTGATAAAGTTTTAAATGTTAAGTATTTAGGTGTATTCACTTTCTTAATACATAAAAAATTAATTTGACCTTTCAAGTTATCATTTGCATAATAAGAATCAAACATTATATAATTTTATTTTATTTTTGATTCCAGGAAATGCACTCAGTACCTTGGGCTTGCCAGGCATGTGTGTGCCACTCCTACAATCAGACCTGCAGTATCTTTTGGAATAGGGCTGAAAACTACAGTTTAAGTTTTGTAAATGCCAGAAGTTTGGAGCAAAGGCCGGTTTTCCTCAGCCATCAGGTCAAAAGCTGAGCTTCTGCAAGCACATGATTTGCAACCCTGTGTTTGGCTGAAAGTCGGGCTGGCCAATGGAAACTGTGGGTATACCGAGTTATGTAACTCTGGCCCTTGGATGAAGAAGAACCATTCTCCAGTTTCCCTGACATTATTAGGATTGACCATTCTTAACAAGCTTGGAGTGGCAATGATTAGCCTAATATTTTATTTATTTTTTAATTTTATTTTTAATAGATTGCAAATTGAAAATAAATGATTTACAAACATTAATGAATATAACAATAAAAATTGTCCAAAATCAAAATGAAGAATTTACAGATCAGTCATAATAGTTCACTGTTTCAAAACCAAGAAACGTATATTCATATAATTAGAATTCTCAAAGTAGAAAGGAGTAGGCAATAAATATTTAAAGATTTAAAATTTCTGAATTTAGTCACCTGATATTTACCTTTTCCACATCTCAGACAAAGTCCATGAGCAGTCTTGTTATTCTTACGTTTCTTTTTTTTTTTTTCTTTTTATCTCGTCCTTTTCTAAAATATTTTCTCATATGACCCATTTTTCCACACTTAAAACATTTGGAATTTTTTTTATTTTTATTTTTTGGTGGAACCGGGGATTGAACTCAGGCCCCTGTGCTTGCCAGGGAAGCACTTATTCTACTGAACCATCTCCCCACCCCTGGATTTTTTTTTTAAGACTGTAAGGCAGCATCCAATAAATTAGCTTTGTTTGGCTCTGAGCCAATATCAGAGCAGGCCTTAATATATTTTTTCCAATGATGCACCCTGTGCCTTTTAGGGAGGCAGAGCCTTTTGACATTCAGTATTCACACTCTCCAAAGACAGTGTTTTTAACAACATATATCTTGCATCTGGTGCTCTCACTTTTTTTGTACATCCTCCCTTAATAGGGAGACAAAATTTACATATGGCTCCTTATTAGATGGGAGAACATTAGCAAAGGATGTTTGAGCATCCCCTGGCCTTTCCACACGTTCCCATGCCCTCAAGAAAAAAATATGAGCTTACACAATAACCACATCATCACATTGCAATTGGAGTTGGATAGCAAGCCAGACCCCTGACCCAGTGAGTTGATCTGATGAAACATTAATTGGGGGATTTTGTCTCATTAATCTTGTCTTGAATATGTGCTTCATCTTTCCACCAAGTTCTAAACTGCAAATAGTGGCTTGATTCCAAAATTATGTGGCACAAACTTCCCAATCATGAGGAATTAATCTATGCTTATTTGCTAATCCTTATATTAATCCAGTCACACATTGGTTGCATATACTAGGCCATGACAACCTGCTTTAAATTTTTAATAACCTTGAATGCCAGAGATGGGTGTTTCCAATATTCATATCCCTGGGGAAACTGAGCATTTGGTGGGTGTTGTTGAAGCACCAGAGGAGAAATGCTCAAAGGGGAAGAATGAGCTTCAGGGTCTCCCTGTTGTCTCCCTTGCATAAGAGCCTGAGATATCACACTTTTATAAACTTTTATGGGGGCTTCCTTTTTATCCTCATATGCAGGAGCAGAAGGGTTAAAAGACGGCAGTAGGAGATGAATTTTTGTGAACTGAGACAGAGGGACAGCAGAGGCAGGGACCTCCAATTTTTCAATAAATTTAGAAAACTTGTGATAATTGCCTTACCTGGGCTCCCAGCTCATGTACCACATTCTTGGTTTCCTTTCATTCTACATCCTCCAAATCCTCACATCCTAAGGAGATGGTTTGTTATGTTATAAGTGTCCTTTGAGGACCTAGTTTGTCAGAGTCATCCCCAGTATAGAGCACTGAGAAATTTAAGGAACCAACACTCTTACTATGTCAGGGAGCGCCTTCATGCAGGACATATACATGGGGTGCAACCTCATCATAATTATGCACCACAGAGGTCCTGGGTTCTATTTTTGTCCTTTTTTTCTATGCTAGCATCCACATTTGAGTGTGAGGGATGCAGATGTCTTAAAAAGATCTCATGTGCAGATTCATATTTATGCTAACATTGCTCTTGAAGGTTAACATTATTGGCATCTAAAACTGACCTATTCAAATATTTCCTACACTCTTCTGCATTCAATAGCAATGGTTCCCAAGCCAAGGAAATTAAACTGCAAAGGGACCGTACCAGAAGAGGAATTGGTCCCTCATTTTGGTGAGCATGATGCAGCATTCTCATAACTTTTTTCCAAGCTTTTAAGTTTATTTATTCATTTTGTATTTTTTGGGAAGGGTCTACAGGATGTTCAGGGTCTCACTACTAGACAGGAGTGGTAGTGATCGTCCTTTTTACAGCCTCCCAAGTGCTGGAATTACAGGTGTGCACCACCATGCCCAGTCTCAATTGCTGTCCAGCATGCCCCAGGGCAGGACTGGCACAGAAGGCCGGGAGTCAAACAACTGGCACCTGCATCGGTTTGCAGGTGACAAACTTTTAAGTTTATTTTATTTTATTTTATTTTATTTTGGAAGAACTAGGGATTGAATTCAGGCCCTTACAGTTGCCAGACAGGAGCTTATTCTACTGAGCTATCTCCCTGGCCCCAAACTTTTAAGTTTAAAGCAGCCTTTCCATTAGGCTGAAACCAGTAACGATGGCTTTTTGTAAGTGAAAGTTCATATTTTTTCCCCAGATGCCTGGCGCAGCATAGAAAGAGGTAGAAGAAAAAGAGAAATGGACTTTTTATCCTTGAGGACATGCACAGAATCTGGGAAGATAAGAAAATCTCTGGAGTAGAACAAAGCGAAGTTGAGGATTTATGGCCTTTTTCTTGGTGTGGAGCTTGAGGGAGATGTTTAGATATACCTGAGAAGCTGACTTGGGGGTCTTCCTTGAGATGGTGGGAAGGGTGACAAGAAATTGTACACTGGACTGATTTGGAGAATAAATGAGGAGGTGGTCTTGGAACGATGGGCTGTTTTTTAAGAGCTTCAGCCATATTAGATGACCACCATAATTATTCAGCAATTTATACCAGGGCCAGAACCTATCATTCCTGTCTTTTAGTTGCTATGAAAGGGGTGACATGTCTCTTAGAGTGTTTTCTGATGAATGGGGACATCATTTTAGGGTTCAGGAGTGTTGATGGGATGACAGTTCACTCCCATGTAGAAGTTAGTGCCAGGTGTCTCAGCTAGGACCAGAAGTTCTTCATTAGTGAAGGCACCCATCTGAGATTGAAGCAACCTCGTAAAAAATTTGAAGACAGTGTGCTGTGAGTAAATATGTCATCAATGTGATAAATGGACCTAGGAGGGGAAGCCCACGATCCGAAAATGTCTCTCTTCCAGGACCATGGTGAGGAGGAAGAATGTGAATATACAAGATGTGAGCGTTCAGTCCATCAAGTTGTGAAGGCACTTTACCTTGTCCGTTAGGATCCTTGATTCATTTACAAAAGTAACAGCACTCTTCTCCCAGCATAGCAAGGTACCCCACCCCCTTTTCAGCTGTCAGGACATTGAGAGCATGGCGATTTTGAAGGGTGACTGCTGCAAGGCTATTAATTTGATTTTGAGGTAATTGTATGGCAGGAGTAATCTGATTTATCCTGTGGTGGAGTTCAATAGAAATTTAGTGACAGAGATCTTTGGGTTGAATATCTTTAGCTGGTCCCCAGGCCCAAAACCTACACCAACAACTGTGAGAATACTACTATGAGGACTAAAATGTGAATGTCTCTTCCTTTTCAAGTGAGTTGGATACCTTGAGGCTGAGATAAGAGAGAGTGCTATTTCACCTTGAGAATTTATTGTTAAGACTGGGACCAGGAGGACTAGTGCACACAATTCTGTCCATCTCGGAGTGAGACAGGTATAGGCTCCTGATTTATATCCTATGAATCATCCACTAGTTGGGCAGGCTGTTGTATTTTGTGTATGTGTGATGTAGTAAGATCAGTGAGGGAGGTCCTGTAGCTGAAGAGAGGAGTTTTTCTGAGAGACTAGGAAGCTCAGGTTAGTTAACCATTTTTGAGAATCATGAACGAGCAGAGGGTTTACTATGGTTTGAATTAGGTGGAAAGGATAGGTGAGAAGCATTCTAATTTGCAGGAGCTGTCATACAGAGATCTTGCTTATAGGGAACACAGAGCCAGCTTTCAGCGAGGTTTGAGGAAATTGAGAGTGTAATAGACATGTGAGAGCAGCTGAGGAATAGGAGGAGTGAACACTGGTTGTAATATGCTTGGTGGATAAGCTGGGACATCAATAACAGGCAGTGGGGTTACAAGCTGGGCCCTTAGAGTCAAGATTCAAGAAACATTATGAAAATAAAGCCCCCAAGTTTTGCCTAGGAAGAATTGAGGTTGTGATGCATTGGGAATAGAGAATGTCATATGACTGACATTATCACCCCAATGGGTAGACCAAACAGAAATGAGTGAATCTGCATTTTTTAGTTATTTGTTTTATTTTTATTTTTATTTTTTAGGGAAGTGTCTACAGGGTATTCTGGGTCTCACTACTAGATCAGACTCGTAGTGAACCACCTGTTTACAGCCATGTACAGTCTCAATTGCCATCTTAGTGGGCCCTGGGGTGGGGTAGGCATGGCAGGCCTGAGAATCGAACCTTCAATCCCTGTGCCTGCTAGCAGGTGCTTTAACCCACTGAGCTATTTGGCCTGCTGTAAGTCTGCACTTTGTGAGACTTTTCCATGATCATTTATACCTGTGGTCACACAACATGAGTGATCACAGAAAAAAAAGAAATTTTCATTGACACACTTTTGTTGGCAGAGTGAATGAGGTCAAAGATTGACATATAAACTACTCACGTAGCAACATATTCCTGTAGGCAATGTGCACTTTGGTCTCAACCTTCGTGTTCTGTGTATTATCTGTCCTCTTGTATCCCCAGTATTCCAAGTATGCTGAATTCCTACTAGTTAGCAGTAAGGAACATGGAAAACACCCTTGGGATGTGATGGGATAAAATTGTGAGAACTTTTTACCCCTGGTCTAACAGGGCAAGTGTGATGGTCATCTAGACATGGATTGCAGAGAGTTGGGAGTAGGAGAATAGTGAAGCTCAGGAATTGGATCAGAGTTGAGAGCTGTTGGTATTATAATAGGCCAAAAAGGGTGAGAGTCCCAGAGCTCACTGCAAAGTATAGGAGCACAAAAACTACC